>JAPQWV010000684.1:0-289000 GCA_027422505.1 Craterostigma plantagineum | reverse complement strand
CTTCTCGTCAGGCTCCAAAAAACCCTCCACGAACTGACGGGAGGAGGTACCATCTGCCTCCAAAAGGAAACGAGGGGTGGGGCGAGGTTTCTCCAATAAGGGGGCCGTGAGGACCTGGCCTTCCCGGTGCGGGAAATCCGTGTTCTTGTTTGGAGAAAAGCCCGTCGCCTCCTCCCATAAATCCCAAAGAGGGCGTGGCCGAGAGTTTGAAGGGAATTTCCTCCTAAGCCGGGAGTGTGCCATCCTGAAAGACGTTAAAAAACTGGGCAAAAGAGGCGAAACCCAGAAAGAAAGGGGAAAATGAGTGAGTAAGAGGCGAAGAAAAAAGAAAATAGAATCCCAAGTTGGATAAATGAAATAACCTGGAGGAAGTAGGTTTAATGAGTTTTGAGGAGAGAAAAAGGTTAACCAAAATCAGCTTAAATAAGGAAGATGAGCCCGTATAAGTCGGACGGTTATGAGGATTGGGTCTTGAAGGAGGCTCAAAAGTTTAAATAGAAGAACGCGAAGTCCGGGGATAAAGAGGACCGTTGGGTAACGTTCGAAAAGAGACCCGATGGAATAAGGGGACGCTTGAGGATTGTACTCGGGACGCATAGTTCAGCGGTCGAAGGAAAAGAAGAAAATATATAGTAAAGTACTAAAGGAGAAAAGTGCCCGATCACAATTGATTACGTAAACAGGAGAAAATGCAAAATGAAGATAATCCATATTAAACACGATACAAAAGGATTACAGTTGGGCTATTATAATAGAGTCAGAAAAGGAAAAAACGCAGACATAAAGGAAAAGATATATTGTTCAAAAAGACATAAGAAATAAATCCATCCACACAGGCAGGGCTTCTAAGGGAGAGCGGCCGAACCGGCCTGATTCAACTCCCTGACACTTGCTTCAACTACACCGACTCAGTCCCCGCAGCTACCGACTCGACCCGGGGGCTAGCTCTTCCTCTTCCTAAACTTGGGCTTCTGCTCCTTCTTGTTCGGGCATCTCCTGCTCAACGTCGGGTGCGGGCACTTCAGAGGATTTCTCGGGATTGCCGACGGGGGAGCGGACGGTCTCTTCAGTCTCCTCACTCGAAGGAGTGGCCACCACATCCTCCGGGACATCATCACCAGTACCCCCTCGAGCGAAGCGGTCGGGTGGATATCCTCCCGGAGGACACTCGGCGAGAGCTCGATCAACGTCTAACCAGTCGAGCTTCCACTTCTGACCAATGTCGGCCACCCTGAGTTGGTGGACGCACCCCAAAAACCATGGTGGAAGTACTCGACTACTTGCCTCCCGTACGCGGTGCGGGGCAGGTAGTCTCGATCGATGCTCTCCCTCAAGTCACGGAAGTTGGCCTCAGCTTCTTCTCGGGCAGCCCTCTCTTTGAGAAGGTCCTTTCTTATTTTCTCCGATTCCGCCCGTGCATCCCTCGCCTGTTTCTTCAGCTCCTCCTCCTTTAGTTTGATCTCCTCCTTTAGCCGAGCAACCTCCTCCTTCAAGTTCGCCTCGGACTGGGTAAGCTCGATGCAATCCTCATGCATGAAGAGCATCCTCTCCAAGGCCTCGGCGGCACAGGCAAAGCCCTAACAGATAAGAGAGAAAGAATAGGCAAAGCAACGGGGAGACATACACCCGAGAACGAGGAAATCTGTAAAGAAACCCATACCTGGCCATGTGTTGGGCAAAGAGTGGGAAGAACTCTCGGGGTTGCAACCCGGAGAGGTGGAGCGATTGACTTCAGAACGGAAGCCCCGCATATATTCCACACATTGAGCCCCACGGGGGCGATGAAAGTAATCGGGTTGCTCGAGGGAGTTCGTAGAAGTGGGGGAGCCCTCGCCTGCGCTCACGCTGACCCGAGAACTGGCCTTGGCCTTCTTGCCCGAGGGTTTACTGGAGGCCGCGGGCGCTTTCCTCTTAGGAGCTGCCTTAGGAGAACCCGAGGAGTCGGCGGAGACTTTAGCCTTGCCCTTGTTAAGAGCCCGGGTGACAGAAGCTGGTGGAGGCGCCTGGGAAGAACCACCCTCCTTCATCTCGCGAGAAATCTTAAGTAAGTCGGCGAGGTCCATGCGTGAATCTGGCAAGGAAGGGACAAAAAACCCTGTCAGAAAGGTAAATAAGGAAAGATAGAAGGAAATCGAGAAAGATATACCTAAATCATCTACTACTAGACCCTTGGAGCAATAATTAAAGTGGCAGAGAAGGTCATCCTTGACAAGCTCGGGAGCGCTGAAACTTCGTTCCCCGAGGATCTCCATGAACCTGTGGACCTCCGGGTCGGGGGCGGATGGAAGAGGGGTGGAAATGGATATGGCTTTAGGCCAGTGGTCGATAGTATCGTTCTCGGGACTGCCATCGGGGAGCGAACATAGAAAAACTTCCTCATCCACCCCTTATGAGAGGAAGGGTTCCCGAGGAGAAACTCCCGAGAAGCCGTAGAAGAGAAGAAGAACTTGCCAGTTTCCTTTTGATTAACTTTCAAGAAGGCCAGGAGGAGGGGGAGAGAAAAGGGAAGCCGAAAATAGCGAATAAGTATGGCTAGGGATAGAAGAAGACTGTAGGAATTTGGTGTCAGCTGGCTCGGGGAAATCAGATAGTGGTTGCAGAGGTCAGCCAAGAAGTGAGGCAAGGGAAGTCGAAGGCCCATGTCTATTTGATCGAGGAAATATGTATGAAAACCTTCGGGTGGTCCGCTGATCACGTCGCGAGGGCCAGGAATTCGCACTTCAAAGACAGGGGTAAGCCCGAGCCGATCGACAATCACCGGGAGGTGAGAGTCCCGAAGGGAGGACACATTTACTTCGTGCCAAGGAAGTTTGACACGCTCGCGGAAACTCTCCATGCGAGAAGTCCAAATTGCTAGGGCTTGGAGATACGTTTTCTCGCTCGGGTACCCTACAATTTTAGGGGGCGAAAAATATATAGGTCAGGGTAATCATCCAAGGCCTCAATCGCGTTGAGAAACGAAGTCAAAAACGGGGAAGAATGTTATGGGCAGCGTGAAGAGGAAAGGGAAATGGGTCGATTTGGAGAAGGTGAAGCCGTGATGTCGCTCATGATTAAGAAGACATGATATCCTAAAAAGATTAATCAGATAAACGCAGACGCAAATGAAAAGGAGCAAAGAGACGAACGTAGAAGGACAGAGAAAATTAGGGATGTCTATGGCGATGATGGTGGAAACCCAGGGCGAAAAAGATGAAATCAAGGGCGACAGAGATAAGAAATAAGAGAGAGAGAGGGCGAAGCAACTTACCAGAGATAAGGATGACGGAGATGATCGTAGTAGGGAAGGACGAATGCGCCGATTTGAAGAACGAGGGTCACGCAGCGAAGTTTTAGCAGAGAATTAGAGAGAAAACGAGAAAAGGGGAGAATAAGAATAAAGAACCCTAGATAGAGAAGAAAATAAACGAAAGGGGAGAAGGCAAAGCGGCGATGAATGACACGTTGACTGACTGATGGGACGGGACTTCATTAAGGCGGCAATTTTCCCGCCTTCGGAAACAATGACGTAGCCGCCCGAGAAGGAAAGCAACGATGGAAAGGGGCGAGCAATGCTTGAGAGCGGCAAAGGAAGAAGAGGTCGAGGCCTCGGAAAGACCATCAGGAAAAAGATCTTCAAACAAGCGAGTTATTCTACCGCTAGCGCACGCCCAAAACTCACTACACTCGCTTTGGACTATTTTAGGGGGGGACTATTGTTACCTTCGGGATTATCAGCCAGCGGTAAAATAACCCGCGATTGGAAATGGCCCGCGTAAAGGGAGGCGGGAGAGAGGGAGCACTAAAGCCCGAGCAACCCTGGCGAAAGCGAGGAGAGTCCCACCGCGTCGGGAGATCCAGGGAGGCCCGAGGAAGTTGATCAGGGTAATCCCGTCTGAGTCCTGAGAGCGGCAGATAACCCGAACAGCTTGGACCCGAGGGAGTTTGAATCAGATGGCGAGACAAGCCTGAGGTGAAAGACCAGCCCGACCCGAGAAAGCCAGAATAAGAGAAGGAAGTTGAAGAAAAAGAGCGAGAAAGGGAGAACGTGGACTGAGTGGAATGGCCACGATCCCACACGACGCCCGCGGAAAACGCGGGTGGGAGGAAGACTAGGTCATGGCAACGAAGTTTAGAGTCAATATAAAAGGTAACGGTGAGGTTATTCCCAGGGATGCACACAAAAACAAAAACCATTTTTCACTAAGCCTAGTACCTGTCTTACTCCTTTGAAAGCCAAAACTAACTTAAGCATCGGAGGGGCGTCGCCGGCAACCACACCGGCCCCCTCTAACGTGTTTTTCTGGTTTTCGAGTCGTAGGTTTAAAGCGTTCGTTGACAGTTCGAAGAAGGCGCACAGTTCCGGTGTCAAGCCAAGGTCGTTTTCAAGGAGACAATGAATCAAATGGAGTTAGGAGAGTATCACATGGATCTGGTGGAAACAGCTTTGTTCGGATTCACCGGACACGCCATTGAGGCTGTGGGACTCATTCGACTACCGCTGACCCTCGGATCGGGAAAATTGAAGAAAACTAGGATCACCTCTTTCCTGGTGGTTGATATGACCTCCTCTTACAACGCTATATGAGGCCGACCGGCCTTAAGCTCTTTCGCTGCTGTAGCTTCAGCTTTACACCAAAAGATGAAATTCCCGGTTGGAGATCAAGTGGGGGAAGTGCTCGGGGACAGAAAGGTAGCGCGCAAGTGCTATGTGGAAGAGGTGAGGATTGAATTAAAATCCCTCAAGAGCCGCCGAAACAGTCATCCTCGCAACCATGGAACTTCTTTCGTCATACACGCGGCTCAAGGGTTGACCCCGGAGGAAGAGATCGAAGAAGTCGTAGTTCAACCCCCGTCGGGCGTGGTCAAAATAGCCCGGGACTTACCTCCCGCGTTAAAAGAGGATCTCGTCATACAGCTGAAAAAGAATCAGGATGTGTTCGCATGGAGCGCGAATGAGCTTAACAGTTATACCCCGAGAAGTGATGGAACACCGACTGAACATCTCCCATACCATCCGGCCCGTTTTCCAGAAGAAGAGACATTTAGGCGCCCAGAAGGATGCGATAGTAAAAGAACAAGTAGGAGATCTCCTTAAAGCAGGATACATTCGAGAGATCCAATTCCCGACTTGGCTTTCAAACGTCGTTTTAGTTCCCAAGCCGGGGGGGAAGTGGCGAATGTGCGTAGATTTCAGGGACTTAAACAAGGCATGCCCGAAAGACTGCTATCCCCTGCCACGGATCGATCAATTGGTGGATTCTACAGCCGAACATGAACTGCTATGCTTCCTCGATGCCTTCCAGGGTTACCATCAAATTGGGTTGGCCGAGGAAGACCAGCCTAAAGTCAGTTTCATCACGTCGGAGGGAACCTTTTGCTACGTGGTTATGCCATTCGGGCTCAAAAATGCGGGAGCTACGTACCAAAGGCTGATGGACCGGGTGTTTAGAGACCAGATCGGAAGAAATGTGGAGGTTTATGTAGATGACATCTTGATAAAGTCCAAAACACAGAGCAGCTTTCAGCAGACATCCGCGAGACCTTCTCCACGGCTCGAAGATATGGATTGAAGTTGAATCCAGCCAAGTGCACATTCGGGGTTAGATCGGGAAAGTTTCTGGGATACATGGTAACTAGATCGGGAATTGAAGCCAATCCCGATAAAGTGAAAGCCATTACGGACATGACGTCCCCGAGGACTCTCAACGACGTCCAACGATTGACAGGAAGGATCACGGCATTATCTCGATTCATCTCGCGGTCGGCCGAGCGGAGCACGCCATTCTTCAAAGTGCTAAGGAAGGTTAAGGACTTTGAGTGGACACCCGACTGTGAGAAAGCCTTTCAAGAATTGAAGGAGTATTTAAAGGAGCTGCCAGTGTTGAACAAGCCCAAGCTCGCAGAGGAACTCACAGTATATCTCTCTGCCACTCCTCGGGCGGTCAGCTCGGTTCTAGTTCGGGAAGAGGACAGATACAGAAACCGGTCTACTTCGTTAGCCACATCTTGAAGGGAGCAGAGGCCCGATATTCTTCTCAAGAAAGGCTGCTCCTAGCATTGGTAATCACGGCGCGAAAGCTGAGACCGTACTTCCTCTCCCATCCGATTGTGGTGTTAACGAATAGCCCGTTGGGAACGATCGTAACCCGACCGGATGTATCAGGAAGGTCGATCAAGTGGGTTACCGAGCTCGGCGAGTACGACATACAGTTTAGGCCTCGAGTGGCCGTTAAGGCCCAAGCCCTGGCAGACTTCATCGTCGAAATGGTGGACGAAGGACCTGCAGAGATGTGGAAGATCTACGTGGATGGGTCCTCTTGTCAGCAAGGAAACGGCGTGGGGCTGGTGATCGTCTCACCTTGGGGATAGGAAACCAGTCTGGGGGTGAGGTTAGACTTCCGAGCATCCAACAGCGAAACCGAGTATGAGGCGCTGCTGCTCGGGATGAGGACAGCCAGTAGAATGGGGTTAACCCGAGTAACCCTTTATTCTGACTCGCAGTTGGTAGTACAACAAATAGAGGAAAACTTCGTCATCAAAGAGGAAAGGCTGGCCGCATACGCCAAGATCTGCCGAGAGATGAAGGAAAAGTTTTAGGAATTCAAGTTAGTACTCATTAATAGGAGAGAGAATGAAAAGGCGGATCGAATTGCCAAATGGGCTAGTACACTAAATCCGCCCGAGAAAGGAGTGAAGGTGGAAAGGGCCCCCCAAATCCACCAGATAGAGGGAAGAGAGAAGCTAAGTGCCGAGGATTGGCGATACGACCTCTATCGATACCTAGAAGAACAGGTTCTTCCCGATGATAAGATACAGGCCCGAGTCATCCAAAAAAGGGCAGGACGCTTCCTAATCATCGACGGGATTTTGTTCAAAAGATCCTACGCTGGCCCTCTTCTGAGATGCTTATCTAAAGAAGAATCTAAGGAAGTCTTAGTGGACATTCACGAAGGAAGCTGCGGAAGCCATATCGGGGGAATGGCTTTAGCGCGCAAGGCTATGCTGGCAGGCTTCTTCTGGCCAACCATGAAGACCGACTCGATCAAGATGGTGAGGGGCTGTCAGATGCCAAAGACACGCGAATTTACAGAGAGCCCCCGCAGAGATGATGAAGGCAATCACGTCGGCATGTCATTTCGATCAATGGGGTTTGGATATCGTCGGGCCATTTGAGGGCAACGTTACACAGAGAAAGTTTCTCCTGGTAGCTGTGGATTATTTTTCTAAGTGGGTAGAAGCTGAGGCCTTGATCCGCATCACTGAAGCGGCAGTCATCTCCTTCCTCTGGAAGAACATATTATGCCGATTCGGCGTCCCGAAGAAGTTTATAAGTGACAACGGGAGACAATTCAGCGGACGTAAGCTTAAGGAGTGGTGCACTAATTATGGAATCGAGCAAGTGTTTACCTCAGTGGCTCACCCTCAGAGCAACGGCCAGGTAGAGGTAACGAATCGAACTATTGTACAGGCACTCAAGGTTAGGCTGGATGGGTTGAAGAGAGCCTGGTTTAACGAGCTACAGAGTGTGCTCTGGTCATATAGGACCACTCCTCGGGTCGGGACGGGAGAAACCCCATTTAGCCTGGTATATGGGACCGAAGCCGTTCTACCCGTCGAGATAGGACAAGGAAGCACGAGGGTAATGATGTACTCGGATGACAACAACCAGCTTAGGGCGGATGAGCTCGATTTAATCGAAGAAGGAAGGGAGAAAGCTGCGTTGAGGATGGCAGCATATCAAGAAAGGTTACCCGAGCCTATAACCGCAAGGTATGTCTGAAGAGGTTCGAGGAAGGGGACCTCGTCATGAAGGAGATACAACACAAAGGGGAAAGAGGAAAGCTCGACCCGAAGTACGAGGGACCTTACAAGGTGACTCGGAAGATTGGAGAGGCCGCCTACTATCTGGAGGATATGGAGGGGGAAAAAGTTGGAGAGACCACACAACGCTCGACATTTAAGGAAATACTATCCTTGAAAGACCGAGCACCTATCCTATTATGCTACACGATATTTGCTTTGCTTTTCAGTTCACATAATTCTGTTACTCGCTTTGCTTCTCGGTTCACGTAATTCTATTTGGTTGTCCATTCTCGAACATATTATGGAAATGAAGATTGTCTATTTTTTTGCAAAAATAAGTCAAGACCTTGGACATAACGAGTTTGATTTCGCTGAACGAAAATTCTCCATCGAGAAGATATCTCGATCAAGGCCTCGGACGAAAACGAGGTTAACGAAAATTCTCCATCGAGAAGATATCTCGATCAACGCCATGGATGAAAACGAGGTTAACGAAAATTCTCCATCGAGAAGATATCTCGATCAAGGCCTCGGACGAAAACGAGGTTAACGAAAATTCTCCATCGAGAAGATATCTCGATCAAGGCCTTGGATGAAAACGAGGTTAACGAAAATTCTCCATCGAGAAGATATCTCGATCAAGGCCTCGGACGAAAACGAGGTTAACGAAAATTCTCCATCGAGAAGAAATCTCGATCAAGGCCTTATATGAAAACAAGGTTAACCAAAAATCTCCATCGAGAAGAGATCTCGATCAAGACCTTGGGCGAAAACAAGGATCTCTCCAAAATACCAGGTAAAAGAATTTGGGCTAATAAATAACCTCGGCGCTAGGAAAACGGCTCGATTGAGACTTTAGTAATAACAAAAGATAACCCGCATGAAAGAGCAAAATTAACACCATCCGTTACAAGGAAAAAGAAACGACCGGGAATGCTGAAGAATGAAAATGATAGAGAATAACAAATTCTCCCGATCCACAATATCGCTAGGAAAAAGACACGCAATGATAAAATAAAACACAAGAAATTCACGGCCTCGGTCCCCGGGCATAAGGAGTTCCTGAATGCCTCATACGAGAAGGGGTGAAAGCTTCTTGAACGCCAAGAGTTTTTTGCCATCGTGCCTCAGAAACCCCACTCATGCAAGGAGAAAAAACTCGCCGAACGGGCCTCGAAACTCTCGCCCGAGTCCCCTCGTTGCCGGGTCCTGGGCGAAGTTCCTCGGCTTCAGCTCGGAAATTAGCTAAGGACACTTTCAATCTAGCGATCTCCCGATCTTTTTCGCTTAGAAAGGTTGTCAATCGGGCGCAAGCGTCCTCGTAGTATTTGAGCAGAGCACATTGTCGAGTGTAACGCCGAAGCCCCTCGCAAGAGAGTGAATAAGACTAATGAAGGAGGTCAGGAAAGGATAAAGTAAGAGATGAACTAAAAGGTGAAGGACGGCATGGCTAACCCGACTTTCGCTTAAAGCCCACCAATCCCAGAAATCCGAGTCAGAAAACCTTGCTAGACGGCGCTTCTCGTCAGGCTCCAAAAAACCCTCCATGAACTGACGGGAGGAGGTACCATCTGCCTCCAAAAGGAAACGAGGGGTGGGGCGAGGTTTCTCCAATAAGGGGGCCGTGAGGACCTGGCCTTCCCGGTGCGGGAAATCCGTGTTCTTGTTTGGAGAAAAGCCCGTCGCCTCCTCCCATAAATCCCAAAGAGGGCGTGGCCGAGAGTTTGAAGGGAAGTTCCTCCTAAGCCGGGAGTGTGCCATCCTGAAAGACGTTAAAAAACTGGGCAAAAGAGGCGAAACCCAGAAAGAAAGGGGAAAATGAGTGAGTAAGAGGCGAAGAAAAAAGAAAATAGAATCCCAAGTTGGATAAATGAAATAACCTGGAGGAAGTAGGTTTAATGAGTTTTGAGGAGAGAAAAAGGGTTAACCAAAATCAGCTTAAATAAGGAAGATGAGCCCGTATAAGTCGGACGGTTATGAGGATTGGGTCTTGAAGGAGGCTCAAAAGTTTAAATAGAAGAACGCGAAGTCCGGGGATAAAGAGGACCGTTGGGTAACGTTCGAAAAGAGACCCGATGGAATAAGGGGACGCTTGAGGATTGTACTCGGGACGCATAGTTCAGCGGTCGAAGGAAAAGAAGAAAATATATAGTAAAGTACTAAAGGAGAAAAGTGCCCGATCACAATTGATTACGTAAACATGAGAAATGCAAAATGAAGATAATCCATATTAAACACGATACAAAAGGATTACAGTTGGGCTATTATAATAGAGTCAGAAAAGGAAAAAACGCAGACAGAAAGGAAAAGATATATTGTTCAAAAAGACATAAGAAATAAATCCATCCACACAGGCAGGGGCTTCTAAGGGAGAGCGGCCGAACCGGCCTGATTCAACTCCCTGACACTTGCTTCAACTACCACCGACTCAGTCCCCGCAGCTACCGACTCGACCCGGGGGGCTAGCTCTTCCTCTTCCTGAACTTGGGCTTCTGCTCCTTCTTGTTCGGGCATCTCCTGCTCAACGTCGGGTGCGGGCACTCCAGAGGATTTCTCGGGATTGCCGACGGGGGAGCGGACGGTCTCTTCAGTCTCCTCACTCGAAGGAGTGGCCACCACATCCTCCGGGACATCATCACCAGTACCCCCTCGAGCGAAGCGGTCGGGTGGATATCCTCCCGGAGGACACTCGGCGAGAGCTCGATCAACGTCTAACCAGTCGAGCTTCCACTTCTGACCAATGCCGGCCACCCTGAGTTGGTGGACGCACCCCCAAAAACCATGGTGGAAGTACTCGACTACTTGCCTCCCATACGCGGTGCGGGGCAGGTAGTCTCGATCGATGCTCTCCCCCAAGTCACGGAAGTTGGCCTCGGCTTCTTCTCGGGCAGCCCTCTCTTTGAGAAGGTCCTTTCTTATTTTCTCCGATTCCGCCCGTGCATCCCTCGCCTGTTTCTTCAGCTCCTCCTCCTTTAGTTTGATCTCCTCCTTTAGCCGAGCAACCTCCTCCTTCAAGTTCGCCTCGGACTGGGTAAGCTCGATGCAATCCTCATGCATGAAGAGCATCCTCTCCAAGGCCTCGGCGGCACAGGCAAAGCCCTAACAGATAAGAGAGAAAGAATAGGCAAAGCGACGGGGAGACATACACCCGAGAACGAGGAAATCTGTAAAGAAACCCATACCTGGCCCATGTGTTGGGCAAAGAGTGGGAAGAACTCTCGGGGTTGCAACCCGGAGAGGTGGGAGCGATTGACTTCAGAACGGAAGCCCCGCATATATTCCACACATTGAGCCCCACGGGAGCGATGAAAGTAATCGGGTTGCTCGAGGGAGTTCGTAGAAGCGGGGGAGCCCTCGCCTGCGCTCACGCTGACCCGAGAACTGGCCTTGGCCTTCTTGCCCGAGGGTTTGCTGGAGGCCGCGGGCGCTTTCCTCTTAGGAGCTGCCTTAGGAGAACCCGAGGAGTCGGCGGAGACTTTAGCCTTGCCCTTGTTAAGAGCCCGGGTGACAGAAGCTGGTGGAGGCGCCTGGGAAGAACCACCCTCCTTCATCTCGCGAGAAATCTTAAGTAAGTCGGCGAGGTCCATGCGTGAATCTGGCAAGGAAGGGACAAAAAACCCTGTCAGAAAGGTAAATAAGGAATATAGAAGGAAATCGAGAAAGATATACCTAAATCATCTACTACTAGACCCTTGGAGCAATAATTAAAGTGGCAGAGAAGGTCATCCTTGACAAGCTCGGGAGCGCTGAAACTTCGTTCCCCGAGGATCTCCATGAACCTGTGGACCTCCGGGTCGGGGGGCGGATGGAAGAGGGGTGGAAATGGAGATGGATTTAGGCCAGTGGTCGATAGTATCGTTCTCGGGACTGCCATCGGGGGAGCGAACATAGAAAAACTTCCTCATCCACCCCTTATGAGAGGAAGGGTTCCCGAGGAGAAACTCCCGAGAAGCCGTAGAAGAGAAGAAGAACTTGCCAGTTTCCTTTTGATTAACTTTCAAGAAGGCCAGGAGGAGGGGGAGAGAAAAGGGAAGCCGAAAATAGCGAATAAGTATGGCTAGGGATAATAGAAGACTGTAGGAATTTGGTGTCAGCTGGCTCGGGGAAATCAGATAGTGGTTGCAGAGGTCAGCCAAGAACTGAGGCAAGGGAAGTCGAAGGCCCATGTCTAGTTGATCGAGGAAATATGTATGAAAACCTTCGGGTGGTCCGCTGATCACGTCGCGAGGGCCAGGAATTCGCACTTCAAAGGCAGGGGTAAGCCCGAGCCGATCGACAATCACCGGGAGGTGAGAGTCCCGAAGGGAGGACACATTTACTTCGTGCCAAGGAAGTTTGACACGCTCGCGGAAACTCTCCATGCGAGAAGTCCAAATTGCTAGGGCTTGGAGATATGTTTTCTCGCTCGGGTACCCTACAATTTTAGGGGGGCGAAAAAATATCTAGGTCAGGGTAATCATCCAAGGCCTCAATCGCGTTGAGAAACGAAGTCAAAAACGGGGAAGAATCAGGGAGGAGAGTCCCACCGCGTCGGGAGATCCAGGGAGGCCCGAGGAAGTTGATCAGGGTAATCCCGTCTGAGTCCTGAGAGCGGCAGATAACCCGAACAGCTTGGACCCGAGGGAGTTAGAATCAGATGGCGAGACAAGCCTGAGGTGAAAGACCAGCCCGACCCGAGAAAGCCAGAATAAGAGAAGGAAGTTGAAGAAAAAGAGCGAGAAAGGGAGAACGTGGACTGAGTGGAATGGTCACGATCCCACACGACGCCCGCGGAAAACGCGGGTGGGAGGAAAACTAGGTCATGGCAACGAAGTTTAGAGTCAATATAAAAGGTAACGGTGAGGTTATTCCCAGGGATGCACACAAAAAACCATTTTTCACTAAGCCTAGTACCTGTCTTACTCCTTTGAAAGCCAAAAACTAACTTAAGCATCGGAGGGGCGTCGCCGGCAAACCACACCGGCCCCCTCTAACGTGTTTTTCTGGTTTTTCGAGTCGTAGGTTTAAAGCGTTCGTTGACAGTTCGAAGAAGGCGCACAGTTCCGGTGTCAAGCCAAGGTCGTTTTCAAGGAGACAATGAATCAAATGGAGTTAGGAGAGTATCACATGGATCTGGTGGAAACAGCTTCGTTCGGATTCACCGGACACGCCATTGATCCGACGAGGTGGCACATGAGGTTTCTCCGGCGTATGATCGCGTTCGTGGGCCTGCCTGCGGTCGCCTCGTGTCCGATCAACTTTGGCTTCCTTCCGTGGCTCGGGGTATAACTGTTAGCTCATTCGCGCTCCATGCGAACGCATCCTGATTCTTTTTCAGCTGTATGACGAGATCCTCTTTTAACGCGGGAGGTAAGTCCCGGGCTATTTTGACCACGCCCGACGGGGGTCGAACTACGACTTCTTCGATCTCTTCCTCCGGGGTCAACCCTTGAGCCGCGTGTATGACGAAAGAAGTTCCATGGTTGCGAGGATGACTGTTTCGGCGGCTCTTGAGGGATTTTAATTCAATCCTCACCTCTTCCACATAGCACTTGCGCGCTACCTTTCTGTCCCCGAGCACTTCCCCCACTTGATCTCCAACCGGGAATTTTATCTTTTGGTGTAAAGCTGAAGCTACAGCAGCGAAAGAGCTTAAGGCCGATCGGCCTAATATAGCGTCGTAAGAGGAGGTCATATCAACCACCAGGAAAGAGGTGATCCTAGTTTTCTTCAATTTTCCCGATCCGAGGGTCAGTGGTAGTCGAATGAGTCCCACAGCCTCAATGGCGTGTCCGGTGAATCCGAACAAAGCTGTTTCCACCAGATCCATGTGATACTCTCCTAACTCCATTTGATTCATTGTCTCCTTGAATATGATGTTCACCGAGCTCCCATTATCGACGAACACTCTCCCTACATCGTGATTGGCTATTTCTGCCCGAATGACTAGGGCATCTTCATGGGTGTTGTCTCCCCCATAAAAGTCCTCCGGCCCAAACGATATGGTTGGTCCCGACCGCTTTTTCCCCGGAGTTATCTCCCAATTCTCCAACTTCCTTGCCTCAGCTTTCCTGGCCCTATTTGAATCCCCTATCGCAGGTCCACCTGATATCATGTTGATCCGACGAGGTGGCACATGAGGTTTCTCCGGCGTATGATCGCGTTCGTGGGCCTGCCTGCGGTCGCCTCGTGTTCGATCAACTTTGGCTTCCTTCCTGGCTCGGCTTCCCTCCGCTCGGGAGATCGTTGATATCGTCCTGAGGGCCGTTGGTATCTCTCAGGGCGTCTGGCATTCACCCAGGCTGGTACCCTGTCCATCTCCCTTCTAAATCTCTTCTGGGATGTTTGCGGGATGTGCTTCCTCCCTCTCCTTCTACGAATTCAGCCGAGCCTCGGGGTTGGTTTCCACCAATTTCTTTAGTTCATCGTTCAGGTGGAGACAGCCTTCTGTGGTATGACCATATTCGCGGTGAAATTCGCAATATTCTCCGGAGACGGGATTCCTCGGTCCGTCTCGACTCGAAAAAGGCCTTTTCAAGAAATACCGCCCTTCACACATCTCCAACGCCCTTGCTTTGCTTATTTTCCATCGGGTATTGTTGGTGGGGGCATGTCTCGGCACCTCCCGTCTGGGGTTATCTTCCTTAAGGTTTTGTGGGCGAGTTAACTCGCGGGCGATATCCACCGTCCCAATCGCCTTCTTTTATCTGCCTTTTTGAAGCCGTGTGCCTCTTCCACCCGCACGTATTTTTCTACTCGGACTATCAGCTCTTCAACGGTGGTCGGATACTTCTTCACTAACGACCTGAAGAGATCTCCCTCTTTCAGCCCGTTATGAAAGGCTTCGATCAGCAGATCGGGAGTGGCTGAAGGTACTTCCATCATGACCTTGTTAAACCTTTTCAAATAGTCTCGTAGATTCTCTTGATCGCCTTGTCGCATGTTTAACAGGTTCACGGCAGAGCAGGGCCTCCTTCGACTGCTCGAGAACTGTCGGAGGAAAAGAACGGGTAAAGTCTGTGAAGTTTCGGATCTCTCCGGCGGGTAGCATGGTAAACCACTGCTGGGCTCCCCGGGCTAGTGTGGTGGCGAAGACTCGGCATTTGATTTCGTCTCCTAACTGATACAGCGCAGCGTTACCTTCGAAGCTGGCTAGGTGGTCCTCGGGCGGGCCCGAGCCGTCGTATTTGCTCATGTCGGGAAAACGGAAGTTACTCGGCAAAGGGGCCTGAGAAACTTCATCCGAAAAGGGAGATCCCCTTTGCACGGGAAGGGGCTTTGGGATGGCTAATTCCTTCAGGGTTCGGATTTCGTCCTTCATACGCTCCCATTCGGCCATTTGTTCTGCCGTTCTCTTTCTTTTTTCTGCTCGAAGGGCGTCGATCTCTGCCCTCAACGTTCTCTCCTCGGCTTCTTTATCTTGCCCTTCAGCGTGTGGAACCTCTGCTTCCCTTCTCAATCGTTCGGCCTCCTCTTCTTCCGTTTCGTCACGTGGCGGTGAATTACAGCGGGTTTTTCGGGTCTTCTCTGCCCTCAACATCTCAACCTCAGCTCTTCACTTTCCAAATTCCGCATCGAATGATTCTCTCAGCCTTCTCTCAATCTCTTCCGCCGTGAGTACCTCTTCTGTCGGTGGTGAATGGGGGTCGTTTGCAGAATCCATCATGAATTTTTCTAGGAATATCGGTTCCCACAGACGGCGCCAATGATGTGTTCTGCTGAAAACGACCTTGGCTTGACACCGGAACTGTGCGCCTTCTTCGAACGTCAACGAACGCTTTAAACCTACGACTCGAAAAACCAGAAAAAGACGTTAGAGGGGGCCGGTGTGGTTGCCGGCGACGCCCCTCCGATGCTTAAGTTAGTTTTTGGCTTTCAAAGGAGTAAGACAGGTACTAGGCTTAGTGAAAAATGGTTTTTGTTTTTGTGTGCATACCTGGGAATAACCTCACCGTTACCTTTTATATTGACTCTAAACTTCGTTGCCATGACCTAGTCTTCCTCACCCGCGTTTTCCGCGGGCGTCGTGTGGGATCGTGGCCATTCCACTCAGTCCAAGTTCTCCCTTTCTCGCTCTTTTTCTTCAACTTCCTTCTCTTATTCTGGCTTTCTCGGGTCGGGCTGGTCTTTCACCTCAGGCTTGTCTCGCCATCTGATTCTAACTCCCTCGGGTCCAAGCTGTTCGGGTTATCTGCCGCTCTCAGGACTCAGACGGGATTACCCTGATCAACTTCCTCGGGCCTCCCTGGATCTCCCGACGCGGTGGGACTCTCCTCGCTTTCGCCAGGGTTGCTCGGGCTTTAGTGCTCCCTCTCTCCCGCCTCCCTTTACGCGGGCCATTTCCAATCGCGGGTTATTTTAGCGCTGGCTGATAATCATGAAGGTAACAAAAGCCGTCTGTGAAACATGGACCAAGGACGCTAGGTGTCCCTTCAGCCGATTGGCCAAGATCTTAGAGATCACCTTGTAGAGGACGTTGCAACAGGAAATGGGTCTGAAATCCGTTGCCCATCTAGGTGTATCTCGCTTCGGAATCAAAGTAATGAGGGTGCTGTTGAGTCCCTTCAATAGTCTGCCTGTAACGAAGAAATCTAGGACCGCCTTCACCATCTCATCGCCAACAATTCCCCACGCAGCTCGAAGGAAACCGACCGTATACCCGTCAGGCCCAGGTGCTTTCTCATCCCGCATAGAGAAAAGCGCTTCACGAATCTCCGTGGCCGTCACAAAGGTGATCATAGAAGCAGCGTTCGCTGGGAAAGCGTACGCGTCACCGCTCTCTGCACATCAATAGGAATGATAGGCGTTGGGTGAGCGGACTGCCCCAATAAGCCCTGGTAGAACCCGATCAGCTCGCCCTCCACCTGATTCGGTTCTTCGAGGAGGTCTCCATTTGCAGCCTCAAGTGACCAAATGCGGTTAGTAGCTCGCCGCATGGCTACCCTACTAAAGAAATAGGATGTGCACTGATCCCCATCCTTCAGCCATGCAAGCTTGGCCCTCTGCGATAACGCCGAATGCTCAATATCCACCGCCTTAGCATATAAGGCCCGACATAGCCTTTCCAGCTCATAGAAAGAGGCCTCCTGAGGGAAACGATAGGCAAAATCCTGTGCAATATCAAGAAGGTGTTTCGCCTCCGTGACATTCGCCGTCAAATTGCCCTTCGATCGTCGCAACCGAAGCATGGCCTGCTTCAACAGCTTCAGCTTCCTAACCAAAACAAACATAGGAAAGCCATGCAACGAAGTATTCCAGACATTTTGCACTATGCCCAAGAAAGCCGGGTCCTTCGTCAGGAAATTATCAAATCGAAAAGTCGCCTTATACTGCCGATTCGTATTAGCCCCCAAAAGCACAGGCGAGTGGTCAGAGGTGGCAGGTAAGCCGCACCTACAGAAGACATCCGTAAACCTGGTGAACCACTGAGGGTTTCCTAGTATACGATCCAATCGCCGCCAGATCCCCGCATCAGACCGCTGCTGATTATACCACGTGAATACCTGGCCCATCGTAGGTATTGTCACCAAATCAGCACCTACCAAACACGCTTGGAATTCCTCCATATCAAGTCGAGAGGGCGAACCACCACGCCCCCCCCCGTGTGCAAAATGGCATTGAAGTCCCCCATGACTATCCATGCATCCGCCACACGAGCTGATGATATAGTAATTAACTCCTCCCATAGGGGCAGCCTCTCCTCCCTCCTGGATTTCCCATATGCAAAGGAAACAAAGATGATATCCCCCGTCATTGCCAACGCCACTCGACAATGAACAGCTTGGGTTGAGAACCCAAGGATATCCACACCCATAAAAGTCGGGTCCCACCCGACCCATATACGCGACGACGGTCCATCTTCATAATCAAAGAACCATTGCCAATTTGATCTAAGGCTACCTGATATAAATCCCGCATTAGATCCGCCACCTGTGTCTCTAGAAGCCCAATCATGTGCAGCCCCTCTGGTGAAATCAGCTCCCCCACCGTCCTCCTGTGGTCTTGCTTATTAAGACCACGCACATTCCAAGCACCCGCTGCTAACATTAATTCACCCCATTGCGGGCTGCAGCTGCTTTAGGGCCCGAAGTAGATGAATGAGACAATAAGTGATCAGCATCCGCGTCATTCAATCCTCGTAACAAGGCGAATGAGATCAGAATGACCCTCATCCCCAGATAGACGAGGGAGGTGTGGGTCATTCGAGGAGTTTGCATCAGCTTGGCGCACATTTATCTGTTGCCCGCCCTGCTTCGAAGTGGACGGCGCCACCAGTTTAGCCTTCCCATGGGCACCAATCTGGTGCCATTCCGTACGGCTGCCTCAGTCACGTGACCGCTCCCGCGTATTACGCCGTGGATGTTCCCGACTCCCCACGGGCTTGGAGACTGGTTTTGGGGCCAGTGTAGGTCGCGCCAGTTGCCGAGGCTCGCGCTGTGTACTAGAAGCTTTCCTCTTAGGACATTGTGTATCCCCATGGGCCCATGTCGCACAAGATTCGCACCTCGCCGGGCGCCACTCATAATCAACTCGAACATGTACAGTCCCAGATGTGCCACCATCCTCCTTTGGCACCTCAATATGAACCTCCTCAATAAAAGGCGTTGCGAGCGTCTTCATGATGCAAACCCGTGCATAATCGATTCTTTCCCCTTTTGCCGTGATCCCATCCGCAAATAATGGCCTACCAACACCACTAGCCACAACTGCCAAGCCTTTCTGAGTCCATAATTCACTAGGGACATTCCAGAGCTTCACCCAAAGAGGAACTTCAACGAATTCTTTTCGCTCGAGCGACATACCCGGCCTCCACATTTCCAACTATGTGAAATGCTATTAATATAAATCTCGGCATGTTGATAAATCTCGAGCTTTAAAGTCATCGAGATTCATGGATGTTGAGCTCTTACACCAAATGTCGAGATGTTTGTTGAGCTTTTACACAAAATGTCGAGATATATATAGAATTTTGAAGTCAATATCACGCATGGATTTCGAGGTTCACTGTAAGAATACATCTCGACATAAATTAAGATGGACCTCGAGCTGCTTTGCTAGTTAAATCTTGATATGCTTTCGAGATGTATACTGAGATAATATGTAAGCATATTTTCTATGCTTCACGTAATTTAAACAAACATAATCCATGATCTTCAAACGACATGATTCTCATGATATACGTGATAATAAATAATAAATACTAACCTTGATTCATCTTGGCGATTTGAGAAGACGTCAGTCGCGTTCTCTCCCTTTACACTCTTTAATATATTTTCTGATGGATGAAGAATATGATAAGATAGTGCAGAGAGAGGACCGACCTAATCTATTTATAGAGTTACATTCCATCAATGTAGTGGGTAGTTAATCTCTTTAGACCAATAGGAATAAAGCCCATTAATTAATTATTAAACCTAAATAATAAATGGGTCATAATCGTGGGTCATAACTTACATTCTCCCACTTGGCCCGCGTAATATAACTTTATGGTTTAATAATCATAATTTCCATAATATGCATGTTTATTCTAGCTAAATTCCGTCATAAATTGATCATTCCTTTCATCGCTATTAAGCTTAAAAGCTAATAAGGATCATAGCGGTCGTATGTCATTGTAACGACACACTCCCTTCCATGTATCACAGTATCAGCTCTACACTCAACATGATCTTAATGAGATATATCGTAATGGTCCACATTATTGTCTTAGGTACAGACTCATCCTGTTGCGTTAATTCTTTAGCGTAATATATACAATCGATAAATAAAACAGGATGCATTTATTGTCAGAAACATAATATTGAGCTCAGAGTGTCAAACATATAAAGTCATAAATAAGAAACATAAAACCACCATAACATCAATTAGCGCATTTCATAATGCCCATCCTTTCAACATGTTCATTAAATAATTTTGGTGGTAATCCTTTCGTCAGTGGATCTGCAATCATAAGCTTGGTGCTGATGTGCTCGATTGACACTCGTTGTTTCTGAACTTCTTCTTTAACGGCAAAGTATTTAAGCTCCATATGCTTAGCACCCTTTGAATACTTGTCGTTTTTAGAGAAGAACACTGCTGCGGAATTGTCACAATAAATTTTAAGCGGCCTGGCTATACTGTCGACTATGCCAAGACCAGAAATAAAATTCCGCAGCCATAATCCCTGAACTGTAGCCTCAAAGCACGCTACGAATTCAGCTTCCATTGTTGATGCAGCAATAACAGACTGCTTCGAACTTTTCATGAGATTGCTCCCTCAGCTAATAGGAACAAGTAGCCGAATGTTGACTTTCTTGTATCAACACATCCGGCGTAATCTGAATCTGAATAGCCAATAACTTCCAGAAATTGATCTTCTGTAAGTGAGCATATGATCTTTTGTTCCTTGCAGATACCTCAAGACTTTCTTTGCAGCTTTCCAATGATCCATTCCTGGGTTACTTTGATATCTGCCCAACATCCCGACAGCGAAACTAATGTCGGGTCTAGTACACGTTTGAGCATACATTAGACTGCCAACGACAGATGCATAAGGAATCCGTTCCATTTCTTTACGCTCCAATTCATTCTTTGGACATTGCATAAGCTGAATTTGTCCCCTTTCTGAATTGGCGCAACACTTGACGAGCACTTTTCCATATTAAATCTTTCAAGAACCTTATTAATATATGCTTTCTGAGACAATCCCAACAATCCATGTGACCTTTCACGGTATATTTCAATACCTATCACAAAGGATGCCTCACCCATATCTTTCATTTCGAAGTTCTTAGATAGGAAACTTTTAGTCTCATGTAGTAAGCATAAGTCATTAGTAGCGAGCAAAATGTCATCAACATACAGAATTAATATTATATACTTGCTCCCACTAATCTTCAGATATATACATCGATCAACGATGTTTTCTTTAAATCCGAAGGAGGTAATGGTATCATTAAATTTCAAGTACCATTGCCGCGAAGCTTGTTTCAGTCCGTATATGACTTCTTAAGTTTACACACCATACGTTCTTTTCCTTTAATAGCGAAACCTTCAGGTTGGTCCATATAAACTTCCTCCTCTAATCTCCATTGAGAAATGCGGTTTTCACATCCATTTGATGAAGCTCTAAGTCATAATGAGCTACCAATGCCATGATAATTCTAAACGAGTCCTTTGAAACAGGTGAAAAGGTCTCTTTATAATCAACGCCGTCTTTCTGGGTAAATCCCTTCGCAACGAGTCTAGCTTTATGTCGTTCTATATTGCCATTAGAGTCGAGTTTGGTCTTAAAGACCCACTTACACCCAACTCTTTACAACCTTCAGGCAATTCAACGAGATCCCAGACGTCATTATGTTGCATTGATTTTAATTCGTCTTTCATGGCGTCAAGCCACATAACAGAATCTTTACTTTCCATGGCCTGTGAAAACGAAACTGGATCATCATTTATTCCTAAGTCAACTTCTGACTCTTGTAGATATACCACATAATCATTAGAAATAGCAGATCGTCTTTGTGTATAATTTCTAGGAGCTGCGTACTTCTTGTGGCTTTACCTTTATTTGTGTGTTTTGTGAGTTTTCCTTTAATACAATCCACACATATACCGAGATCAGTAAAATCCAAGTCTGAAAGGATTTCATTCTTTACGAGTCTCTGTATTCTTTCTTTGGAAATGTGACCCAATCGTTTATGCCACAGATATGCTGAACTTTCGTTCAATAATCCACGTTCATGCCAACATTATGATGCGAGATCATAAGAGTCTCAGCGAAGTCATTATCGAGGTTTAATTTATATAATTCGTCACGAAGCACACCGGAACCGTAAAAAATATATTTTTATATAAACTGAAACATCCATTACCAAACTTAAACGTAAAACCAGCAGAATCAAGTTTTGATAAAGAAACTAAGTTACGGGAAATAGAAGGAACATAAAATGTTTGAAAAAGATCTAAATGATGTCCAGTACTTAAAATTAAACGATAAGTTCCAATTGCTTCAACTGATGCCTTGACTCGATTCCCCATGTGCACAAATCTTCATTTGGGCTTATGATTTGGGTCGTAAGGAATCCCTGCATCGTATTAGTAACGTGAATAGTACTGCCAGAATCAATCCACCAAGTATTACGAGGAACTTCAGTTAAGTTTGATTCGAAACATACGAAAGAATTAAGCGTACCTTTTCTTTCGAACCATGCCTTACGTTTCAGCAATCCTTCTTATGGTGTCCTGATTTTCCACAGAACCCACATTCATTACTCTTCAGTTCCTTCTTGCGGATTTTGAAAGAAGACGCATTAACCTTCAATGGTCCCTTTCCCTTTTCCTTCGGCTTTCCAGTTTTCTTGCCAGCTCCTTGATGGCCAATGAGATTAATAGAATGAGCTCCCTGTTTGTTCAACCTCGCCTCCTCTTGAATCAGTAAAGTCTGCAGTTCTGTCACATTCCACTTATCCTTTATTGTGTTATAATTAATTTGGAATGGACCGTACTGAGGAGGTAAGGAGTTCATAATGAACGTCACAAGAAAACTCTCTTCCACTTTCATTCCCATGGACCCGAGTTTTGCCGCTAAGTTGATCATTTCAGTAACGTGCTCGTGCATTGTACGTGACCCATCAAATTTCATTGTGGTCAGCGTACCCATCAGTGTCCCAGCTCTAGACTTATCAGCAGTGTCAGAGTGGGCCATACTTTGGACAGATTCCAAAAATTCCTTAGCACTTTCAGTTTTTGGAATTGTTGATTTGATGCTCTCCGATATAGTCATTCGCAGAAACATAAGGCTTAATCTGTTCGATCTTTCCCAGTCATCATGGAAAGCTTTTTGCTCATCAGTGCTGTCATCAGTAATATCATCGGCTTAGGATACTGTAATGCCGAATCAAGGTTCAGAACACCTAGGTGAAACTGAACCTGCTCAGACCAATCATTATGATTCAGCCCGTTGAATTTGACAACTGACGACGCCTGCGAGTTAAGAGAGACAGGAGCGAAAGCTGCGAATAGATACAATAATGCTCATTGTTAGTGCTTTGAGAAAATAAAATTGCAATATATATTCAGATATCGTAAATGCGCATCGAAGTTCACCTTTGGGTGATCCAACAACACACAAAATAATTTGATGCATAAATAATTAGATACTTAATTTGGTAAATTTTTGTAATTTTGACACGTTAGGCGCCTTTGGACGCACTTAACACGTCGAATAAAAATATACCACCTTTATGTCATTAGCTATAAAACAGCGACCAGCCTTTGGGCGGTACTTAATATTTTATTTGCTAATGAACACCAATATACTCGTGAGATTTTCGTTAAGTCATTGCATTAATAGCATCTACTAATCACGAGTAATTGAGTATTAATTATATCTCGAGACCGTACTAATTTGGCCACTTTAGTGACTAGCAAATCATACATAATTGAGATATAATCCATAAAGCAGCGGAATAATATAATTTATATAGTTCAGGGGTCCCTACGTAGTTCTCTTAAAATTTTGGACTAATCTATAATTCTAAACTGTTCAGGGACTAACTTATAGCCATACAACTCTTCAGGAACTAATCTATAATTTCTTAATTTCCAGGGATCTAACTGTAATTATTCCTAAACTTTGTCAAGTAATGCCAAGTAATTCACGTGGTCATTTATATCACAAAAAGAAAACTTCCAATAGCAAATACTAAGTCAAGTTCAAACAGAACACGTTACACGATGCATTCAACTTGATTCAAAACTTCAAAATTTTGGCTAAATATAGTAAATAAGGAAATAGTCAAAAAGGTAATCATGACTATTCATGAGCGTGTATCTATTGTGCATCTATTTGCATATTCACATCTGACATGGTAAACGATCATGTAATCATCAGATATTATACCCATAAAGAGTTCTACTTCATCGATGCTTATTCAGTGAACATGCGAAAAATCGAAGTCAAAATTATTTGATGACCAGTAAGTGTAAATCATAAATCACATAACCGTTCAAGAGGTATATGCATAATAACTCAACAGTAAATTAATTTTAGACTAGTCATATGCAAAGTCGATTAAACTCACATCACCGATGGCACCGATGAAATTCATATATAAAAGATAATCATGTGTTTACAACGACGGGCTCTGATACCAACTGTAAGCATATTTTCTATGCTTCACGTAATTAAACAAACATAATTCCATGATCTTCAAACGACATGATTCTCATGATATACGTGATAATAAATAATAAATACTAACCTTGATTCATCTTGGCGATTTGAGAAGACGTCAGTCGCGTTTCTCTCCCTTTACACTCTTTAATATATTTTCTGATGGATGAAGAATATGATAAGATAGTGCAGAGAGAGGACCGACCTAATCTATTTATAGAGTTACATTCCATCAATGTAGTGGGTAGTTAATCTCTTTAGACCAATAGGAATAAAGCCCATTAATTAATTATTAAACCTAAATAATAAATGGGTCATAATCGTGGGTCATAACTTACATAATAAACAAATATGTCGAGCTGTATGTTGGAATTATAAACAAGGATTTCGAGACTAATTATTATTATTATTTTTAATAACCGGGGAAAGCCGATGGTGAAACCCCGGGGCCGACCCACTACCTGCTAAGCAGGCCGACCAGGTCAATCGCACATGTCTGTGCCCATGTGGACAGGCATAGGGAAATGTCACAAGGATGGGATTCGAACCCAGGACCTCTCCCAACATGACCCTAAGCGCCTCAGCTTGAAGATAGATCTCGAGTTTCATTTCGAGATTCAGTCTCGAATTTTGATCTCGACATTCCTATATTTTATGAAGATTTCGAAATGGTTCTCGAGATTATAATCTAAAAAATCCTATCATATCACTTGCGACTTTCGATCAAAACCTATCCTCTCAAGAACAGTAATTGTCACATAACCTTCAGAAACCCTAGCACATAATTCTTTCGTGCTTTTAATAATTTTTTGGAGCATGCTACTATTTGAATAAGAACATAAAACCTAGTAAAAGATACCTACTACAATTCAAGCTTCCTAAAACGTAACTATAAGAATTCATTCTTAAAACCCTTCCAGATTAAATCTATATAAACCCTAAGCATAGACGTAACCTTTTATGTTTAATATCTCTAATACACATGAAGATACATAAAAAAAATACATTGTTATGATAAGGATTATACCCCTTTCCTTAGCTCAAGTCCGTCGAGCTCTTCGTTTTCCTCTTTTCTTTAATTTCGAAACTTTATCCTGTGATATGTATTTCTTTCGTTTTTCAGCTTTCATTAGTTTCTCCCTTATGGTATATACATATTCTTTCCTTATCCTATGGATTGAGTGTTAAGTTCAACAAATGACGTCACCTAATACTTATCTTTATATAAGTTATTATATTAAAATAACTTTTCTTCGTTACTACGTTTTCAAATTCTTAATCACGAAAGTTTCTTTATTCTAATTATGCTTCCTTATTCTATTAAATCTTTTAACTAGTATTCTAATTTAATTCCCCAAATAATGAGCATAATTCTATTATTTACATGCTATTGATTTCGAAATTCTCTTCTTTTAATGGTCTTGATGGTATTAATTAAGTAAACAACTTTCTCTTGAGAATCATAAATTTCGAGATCCAAAGATCTCGAGATCCCAAGATTCTGTGATAAAAATTTCAAGATCCTTTGTTTCGAAATTCCTCCCTTCCTATCTCATATATAAAACCCTTGCTAAGTTCAATTAATTCTACTATTTGGTTAGTTTCCCTAATAGTACCTAATATGTAACCACGTTGACACATAAAATCATAGAACAGGTTCCATGCAGTCATGTAAGTCACATAATATGTATGCACATAATCACAGAATTCATGTAATAGCAGTCATATAGTCACATAACGTGTATGCAAATTTCTCGGCCGGCTTACTTACGGGACTCGGGTATTACATCCTCCCCCTTAAAAGGATTTCGCCCCCGAAATCAGGTAGGGAGAAATAGCTCAGGGTAGCGATTTCTCATATCATCTTCTCGTTCCCACGTAGCTTCTTCCGTGGACTGATTCTGCCATAACACCTTGACTAATGGAATCTCTTTATTCCGTAATCGTTTCATGTCGTACATTAGGATATCCACTGGCTTTTACTCGTAACTCAAATCTGGCTTAAGCTGTTGATGAAGATTTTCAGTGTTCAACACATGGCTTGGATCTGCGACGTATTTTCGTAACGTCGATACGTGAAAGACATCGTGCACTTGAGCTAGCGTATTAGGTATTTCCAATTGGTATTCGACTTCGCTAACTTTCCTAAGGACTCGAACGGTCCAATGTACCTCGGGCTTTTGCCTTTCTTCCCAAACCGCTTAACGCCTTTCATAGGTGACACTTTTAGAAATACATAATCCTCTGGTTCAAATTCTAGTGGTCTACGCTTTTGGTCTGCGTAGCTTTTCTGTCTACTTTTGGCCGTTTTCATCCGTTCACGTACCTTTGATATTGCTTCCGTCATTTCTTGCACTAGATCGGGCCCTAGTATTGCTCGTTCTCCGACCTCATTCCAATGGATTGGTGATCTGCATTTGCGTCCGTATAGCGCTTCATATGGAGCTATTCCGATCGTTGCATGAAAACTATATTGTATGAGAATTCAATGAAAGGAAGGTATGCTCCAATTTCATTTAAAGTCGAGTACGCAGGCTCGCAGCATGTCTTCCAACATTTGGATTGCTCGTTCAGACTGTCCGTCTGTCTGAGGATGGTAGGCAGTACTGAATGATAACTTGGTTCCCATGTCCTTCTGCAAACTCATCCAGAACTTGGATAAGAACCTCAAATCACGATCGGAAATAATCGAGATTGGAACTCCGTGAAGTCGTACCATTTCTTGGATGCACAGTTCTGCATATCGTTCCATGGAAAATGTTGTGCTGATCGGTAGAAAGTTGGCAGACTTGGTCAATCGATCAACAATGACCCATATAGCGTCGTGGCCCTTTGCAGTCTTAGGCAAGCCAATAACGAAGTCCATCGTAATGTGATCCCACTTCTATTCAGGTACCGGCAAGGATTGTAAGGTTCCTGCCGGTCGTTGATGCTCTGCCTTAATTTGTTGACATGTCAGGCATTGGCTTACGAAGGTTGCGACTCTTTTCATCCCTGGCCCAATAATGGCTTCATAGGTCTCTGTTACATGTTCGTCGCTCCCGGGTGGATAGAATAAACGGTGGTATGGGCTTCCGTCATGACAGTCTTTCGAAGTTCGGTGTCGTTAGGAACATATAGACGTTTTCTATAGTATAAGGTTCCGTCATTGGTAAAGTCTGCTGATCTTTGTTCCATTGATGCTTCTTTGATTCAGATATAACTCATCATTCTCCTGGGCCTTCGTAGTCTGCTCCATCATTGTGGGTCGAAGTGTTAACGCTGCAAGTCTTGTCTCAATCTCGCATTTGTATCACCTCTACTTCAAGCCTTTGTAATTCTGTATTTATAGTCTTATGGCTCAATACATTCGCGACTACATTTGCTTTCCCCGGATGGTAGCTAATCACGCAGTCATAATCTTTGACTAACTCAAGCCATCGTCGTTGTCTCATATTTAGCTCCTTCTTAGTGAAGAAGTATTTGAGACTCTTGTGGTCAGTGAAAGTCTCGCATCGCTCACCGTATAGGTAGTGCCTCCAGATCTTGAGAGCAAAGACTACAGCGGCAAGCTCCAGGTCGTGAGTCGGATAGTTCTTCTCATAATCCTTTAGCTGTCTAGAAGCATATGAAACGACATTTCCAGTCTGCATTAGAACACATCCTAGGCCTTCTTAGACGCATCACTATAAACAGAAAATCCTCCAGTTCCTGTGGGAATAGTTAACACCGGGGCCGTAGTGAGTCGTCGCTTAAGTTCCTGAAAGCTTTGCTCGCAAGCATCGTCCCATTGAAATGGAGTAGCTTTGCTCGCAAGCATCGTCCCATTGAAATGGAGTATTCTTCTTCGTCAGTTTCGTCAGGGTTGTTGCAATTTTGGAGAAATCTTTGATGAACTTCCGATAATACCAAGCTAATCCCAGAAAACTTCGTATTTCTGTGACATTCGTCGGTTGAGGCCAGTTGTTAATAGCCTCGATCTTGCTGGGGGGTCAACAGAAAATCCATCTCCTGAGATAACGTGTCCAAGAAATGCGACTTGATTGAACCAGAATTCGCATTTCTTGAATTTCGCATATAACTGCTTTTCTCGTAGTATTCCCAATACGATCTTCAAGTGTTGTTCATGCTCCTCTTTGGTCATCGAATAGATGAGAATGTCATCGATGAATACGATAACACACTTATCTAGGAATGGCTTGAATACCCGGTCATCAGGTCCATGAATGCTGCCGGCGCATTAGTCAGTCCGAAGGCATGACTAGGAACTTGTGGTGCCCGTAGCGGGTACTGTCGGAATATCCTCTTCTCGGATTTTCAACTGATGATATCCCGATCGCAGGTCTATCTTCGAAAAGACGATTGCGACTTGCAGTTGGTCAAATAAGTCGTCAATTCGAGGGAGGGGGTATTTGTTCTTGATTGTAATCTTGTTCAGCTCCCTATAATCGATGCAAGCCGCATCGATCCATCTTTCTTCTTAACAAACAAAATAGGTGCTCCCCATGGTGAGAAGCTCGGCTGAATGAACCCTTCTTGCAACAGTTCATCCAGTTGATCACTCAATTCCTTCAGCTCAGCTGGAGCAAGTCGGTACGGTGCCTTAGAAATCGGTGCAGGTCCTGGCACTAGATCAATCGTGAATTGAATTTCACGATCCGGCGGAAGTTCGAGTAAGTCTTCAGGAAACACATCGGGAAAATCTCGTACTACTGGAACTTTTTCTAACTTCGGGGATGAACGTTCTTTGGATGATATTGCGAATATCAGGTAAGCTTCACATTCTGTCTTGAGCAAACGATATGCCTTCATTGCTGAAATCTTGGGAATCTTACCATGCTTGCTACTTCCCGTGAACGTGAATGGTTCAGTGTCTCCTAGGTTAAAGGTCACTTGCTTACGGTTACAGTCAATAACTGCTCCGTATTTCGATAGCCAGTCCATTCCGAGGATTACTTCATAATCGTTCATTGGAATGACTATCAGGTCAACGGGTAAGGTCCTATCATTCACTATTACTGGGCTATCTCTTAAGATTTGGTTGGTTCTCGTAGAGGTTCCATGTGGGATGGTATTAACTAGGTTAGGCGTAACCCCGAGTCTCGCCACGTAGTTAGTAGATGCAAATGAATGCGTGGCTCCTGAGTCAACTAATATGCATGTCGGGATTGAATGGATTAGGAGAGTACCTGCCACCACAGACGGGTTGTTCTCCTCTTCCTCAGAAGTCAACGTGTAAACTCTAGCAGGTACCGTAGGTCGCCTAGTTTGAACAGGTGCTTGACTTCCAGACGCGGTCTCCGTGCATGCCTTGGAAAAGTGGCCTGTCTTGCCACACTTATAGCAGACTGCATTCTGAGAATAGCACACGCTCAGATGTCGTCGTGTGCATCTGGGACATGGGGGTATAGTCATTGGAGGTCTTCCCTACTAAATTGTTTGTGGAGGTCCAGATCGGTTCTGAAAATTAGGTCGGGCATTTTTGGGGTTAAAGGGCTTCTTCTGGTTACCTCCACTCCATTTCGGCCCTTGAACAAACTTTCACTTTGCTTCATGGGCTCGCATAATTCGAAGTTCGGCTAGCTCTGCCATTAACGCGCGTTCAGCCACTTGAGCGTAGGTTGCTCGTTGCGTCCATGTTCATATCTCTATATAATTCGGGCTTTAAGCCCTCCAGGAAAATGCACCACCTTCAATGCATCTGTGCTCACCATGTGAGCTGCGAATCGGGACAATTGCTCGAACTTCCTAATATACTCTGCTACGGTCATCGGGCCCTGGCGTAAATTGATGAAGTCATTCATCCTTTGAGCTCTGACTGGGGCGGTAAAAATTTACTCCTAAAGAGTTCCTTGAATCGGTCCCACGTCATTGTAATGGATCTTCAAAGGCGAGAATTGTATCCAGCCAATTGCCTGCACTTCCTCTCAGCAGGAAGGCAGCACATAACACTTTCTCATCCTCTGGAATGCGACTGTACTGAAACATACTTTCCAGAGTTCGTAACCAATCTTCAGCCGCTGTAGGGTCAACGGCATCTTCAAACGTCGGGGGACTTGCGAAATCTTTCCCTACTATCTCGACCCTCTATGCTTGAGAGAGTCCGGTGCTAGACTGTTCGCCCGTATTTCGTTGTTGCATCATTTCTTGAATTTGAGCGGATTGCTGGCAAACGAGCTCCGTTAGTTGAAGAATCGCCGTATCACGATTATCAACAGGAGTTGCGGGTTGCTTGCCTTTGTCCGCACTCCCACTGCCTTCTCCTCTTGTTCTACCCTTCTCTTATACCATAATAGTCCCTAAGGCCAATAAATCATGCATATATAACATTCATAGAAACATAAAACTTCTAGCAAGGCCGCTTCCGTGCATTTGAGTGTGTGTACATGGACAGTCCTGCACAACCTATATCCTAAGCTCTGTTACCACCTGCGGCGCCCCCTGACTTCTACCGGCCATTCTCATTACTATTTTATGTGACCATGTGATATAAATAAAATCTATATACGAAAATGCGTACAAAAGTTTTCTTTTTAAATAAAGGAAACTCTTCTGTACAATACAAAATATTCCTAGGACATAAATACAAGGTAGAGTGCGCATGCGTGTTCAAAATAACCAATCGGCCCGCCATTCACGTCGCATCCATGTACACACTTCCACCTCAAAAGTCCTCCGGAAGCTTCAAAAATTGGCCTCGCCTTCGTAAAGATCACGTACCGTGATCCCGTGAACCTACATACGTGGAATGAGCTTATAAAGCTCAGTAAGTGAAAGCCATGCATGCCATGCACGTGTCCTAAATTCGCAAAGGCATCCGCGGCAATGCTCCCTACACCTCATATTTTTCCTTGTCTTGTCTTGTCATGTCATGTAGGGCCCTCGGCTATCTTGCTATGCACCATCATGGAGCTCGAATCCACAAGCGATAAATAAATATATAAGTGGCAATACCCACTCAAGGGATGCTAACCCTAGGGCGCCTTTTCTGTCCCAAGGTAGTTTCATACGCCATGCGGACGCTTTACACTGGTAGCCTAATCTGAGGTAGTCAACACCAGAGGTACCCTTGGTATCGCTTACACCCCCAGCTCGCATCCTCCAGGTTTCATGATCTGCCATGAGGGCAAGCCTAAAATCATGTCTTGCCTTGTACATGTCACGTCTTAAGGGTAGCGCCATACGACGTCACCATGGTGTAGAAGAGCCGTGACTCATTGTGAGTCGACATCAGACGCCCATATCGGAGAATCGTTATCGCTCTCAGGCGATCATATATTATGCACGCACCTCTCATATCACGCCTTTTGTACTAAACGTGCGTGCATATGATCATGTCATGAATATGCGTGTCATGCCATCATATAATGTTAATAAATTACGCATGTCATGTAACGTAATTAATTCACGTAGGAAGTCACATTAAATCACAGAAACACATAACACATAATTTCATGTACATACATTTATGTGTTGTAGTTGGGACTTCCACTTACCTGGTACTCCTTAGCTATTTAACTTAGCATACTGTAAATCGCTAATCTTCGAACCCTAAGTATAGAAACATATAAAATCAGGGTTTGTTAGTCGAGTTATAATTTCACGAAATTGGCTTAATTTGAAAACCCTAGTTTCGACTTCTATAAATTTCGAAACCCTAAAATTTCGAACTTCAACTTAAACTGAGAAGTACCATTTCCGAGATAGATCTCGACATAAAATAAAAATGGGTCTTGACATAAATCTTGAGATAAATGTCGAGCTTGATGTCGAGATCTTACATAAATTTTGAGGTTAGCGTTAACTAGATGTCGACATGGATTTCGAGATACATTACAGAATAAATCTCGGCATGTTGATAAATCTCGAGCTTTAAAGTCATCGAGATTCATGGATGTTGAGCTCTTACACCAAATGTCGAGATGTTGTTGAGCTTTTACACAAAATGTCGAGATATTATATAGAATTTGAAGGCAATTTCACGCATGGATTTCGAGGTTCATTGTAAGAATTCATCTGGACATAAATTAAGATGGACCTCGAGCTGCTTTGCTAGTTAAATCTCGATATGCTTTCGAGATGTATACTGAGATAATAACAAATATGTCGAGCAGTATGTTGGAATTATAAACAAGGATTTTGAGACTAATTATGGGATTTCGATACCAACATCAAGATAGATCTCGAGTTCATTTCGAGATTCAGTCTCGAATTTTGATCTCGACATTCCTATATTTTATGAAGATTTCGAAATGGTTCTCTGAGATTTATAATCTAAAAGAAATCCTATCGTCACTCGAGACTTTCGATCAAAACCTATCCTTTCAAGAACAGTAATTGTCACATAACCTTCAGAACCCTAGCACATAATACTTTTCATGCTTTAAATAATTTTTTGGAGCATGCTACTATTTGAATAAAAACATAAAAACCTAGTAAAAGATACCTACTACAATTCAAGCTTCCTAAAACGTAACTATAAGAATTCATTCTTAAAACCCATCAAGATTAAATCTATATAAACCCCTAAGCATAGACGTAACCTTTTATGTTTAATATTCTCTAATACACATGAAGATACATAAAAATTATATATAGTTATGATAAGGATTATAACCCTTTTAGCTCATGTCTGTCGAGCTCTTCGTTTTCCTCTTTTCTTTAATTTCGAAACTTTATCCTGTGATATGTATTTCTTCTCGTAGCCTTACATTAGTTTCTCCCTTATGTTATATACATATTCTTTCCTTATCCAATGGATTTTTTTTTTTGGAAAAGGTCACTAAATAAAAAAGGAAACACAAGAGTACAGTCGCACTTAAAGTGCATCAACCACAACCAAAACCTTGCCACAGGCGGATAAACTATAGCTGATCACGACCAACAAATAATAAATCCAAACAGAGCAAAAAAACCATAACACTGGGCTCATGTAACATCAATCGCACGGGTGCTCCGTAGGCCCCTTACAGTCTCCACATGCCGTAGTAGTCTCACTATTAATCAAAGCGGGGTCGTCCTCTTCAACATCTTGAAGATTCGCAAAAACATTTGTCTCCCCACTTGCTTCACCATTTCTATGATTTGTAGACTCGTAATTTTTCATCAAAGCGGGGTCGTCCTCGTCGACATGTTGAAGGATCGCAAAAGCATTTGTCTCCCCACTTGTTTCACCATTCTGATGGTTTCTTTGGATTGAGTGTTAAGTTCAACAAATGACGTCACCTAATACTTATCTTATATAAGTATTATATTAAAATAACTTTTCTTCGTTACTACGTTTTTCAAATTCTTAATCACGAAAGTTTCTTTATTCTAATCATCCTTCCTTATTTTATTAATTCATTTAACTAGTATTCTAATTTAGTTCCCCAAATAATGAGCATAATTCTATTATTTACATGCTATATGATTTCGTCTCTTCTTTCAATGCTCTTGATGTTACTAATTAAGTAAACAACTTTCTCTTGAGAATCATAATTTCGAGATCCAAAGATCTCGAGATCCCAAGATTCCGTGATAAAAATTTCAAGATCCTTTGTTTCAAATTCCTCCCTCCCTTCTATCTCATATATAAAACCCTTGCTAAGTTCAATTAATTCTTCTATTTGGCTAGTTACCCTAATAGTACCTAATATGTAACCACGTTGACACATAAAATCATAGAACAGGTTCCATACGGTCATGTAGTCACATAATATGTATCCACATAATCACAGAATTCATGTAATATGCAGTCATACAGTCACATAACATGTATGCAAATTTATTGGCCGGCTTACTTACGGGACTCGGGTATTACAAAAGTGGGTTGCAGTCTGCAATCGAAAGCCTTGAAGTGATCAAGGGGACACCTAGGTATCGCATTGGTAACGAGCCCAAAGGGAACCCCATGATGCCTTGAATCGTGCCCTTCAGCCGCTCAGCTCTCGTGGATATAACATCTCGTTCTTCGTGATGTTCGCTCTAAGACCAGAAAGGCAAGTGAAAAGGTCTAAGCTGTCCCTAAAGACGCTCACCGACTGGACATCAGCGTGCAGAACAAGAGTAAGTCATCGGCGAAAGTGAGCATGAAGAGCTCTAAGGATCACACCTCCAATGATAACGAAAGCACCCATTGTGACGGATACGATCCTCAATAATGCCGTGTAGAACCTCCATCACCAAGGTAAAGAGGTAGGGGGAGATGGGGTTGCCTTGCCTTAGTCCCCTTCGTCCCTTGAAGAAACCTTCAGGTCGCCCATTAATGTTGACCGAGAAGCAAGGAGACGTAAGGCACGAGCGTATCCATTCCACAAAGGACTTAGGGAAATTTAGAACCTCAAGGTCAACAAAAGGAAGTCCCACTCAACCTTGTCGTAGGCCTTTGCTAGGTCTACCTTAAAGTCACGCGCTCGGGCAGCCCCGCACTATTGTAGCCGTGGTAAATCTCCTGTGCTAATAAAATGTTATCCGATATGTTCCAAGAATGAAGGCGGTTTGGGTTTGGTGAACGAGCTTGCCTAAGCAGCCCCGCAGGCGGTTGGCAAGGACTTTCGAAATGACCTTGTAAAGGACACTACAGTAGGAGATCGGTCTGAAGTCCTTAGCCATTCTTGGGTTCTCACACTTCTGAATAAGGGTGATAAGTGTTGAATTGAGTTCCCCTAATAAGAATCCCGTGCGGAAGAATCCTTAATGGCGTGCGTAACGTATGGCCCAAAAATATCCCAAGCGCTCTTATAGAAGGCGGCCGTAAATCCGTCCGGGCCAGGTGATTGTTATCCCCTATAGGGAATAGTGCATTTTTTTAATTTCAACATCAGTAATCGTTTGGGTCAGCAATTCGCCATCGGTTGCGCTGAGTTTCCGTGTGAGGACGGAGTAATGTCAGACCGGTGAATTGGCTCGAGTCGGCTAGATTGTCCGAGAAGGTCCATGTAAACCGAACGAGTTCTGCCCGCACGTTGAACCGAATGAGTTCTGCCCGCACGTTGCTATCACCTTCAATGGTCGTGCCAACTTCATCTTCAAGTGAGAAAATACGATTGATGGTCGTCGTCGTTGCCACCTTCTTGAAAATCGCCGTGCATTGGTTCCCCGTCTTTTACCATGCCACTTTCGCACGTTGGGATAACGCCGAATGCTCCATGTCAACCGCACGAGCATAAGCCAATCGGCAACACTCTCAAGAAGTAATAAATTAGAGTCCATGGGGTGTTGTTCTAATAGTTGTTGCGCAGTCTCGAGAAATCATTGAGCTTCGAGAACGTTCCCATTAAGATCTCCCTTTTCCCGCCGAAGAGATTTGAGCGCTTGTTGAGAGATTTCAGTCGGTGCACATAAGAACATCGGATATCCATTGATGCTTTGGGTCCTGCCTCCTCCACCAAAAGGAAGGAAACACGGGTCCTGCACTAAGAACTTATCGAATCGGAAGGTCCACCTTCACTGTGCGATTGGGATTCAGCCTCCAAAATGAGTGGTGAGTGGTCCAAAGTGGCAGGAGTAGCGCATCTATATGCCACCACGCCTGTTCCCGACCTGCCCTGCGAACGCATGTTCTGCGTTCCACACTACTTTGATATTTCCCCTCGGAAATTTATCTTTCTGGTGCGCCTGCACCTTTTCACACACACACTGGGGCCTCCTTGCTGCACTACATCTGGTGCCAGGTTCCTGTTAATTGGAGAAGGATTATGACACCTTCGCTGCCTCTTTTTTTTTGCATTTTTGCGTTGACTATGGTCCTGTTTGCTGATGTGCTTGCTGATCGGATGTTTCATTACCGCTTGTTGCGTCATGAGCATCATCATGTACGCTAAACATGTACTCCTGTTTCTTTCATTTTTTAGTGAATGTTTCCAAAAAAAAAAAAACCCTAGGGCCAATAGTTGTAAAGTGATCCGTGGCACTCCTAGGCGATCGTTCTTTGTTGGGTAGCATCGTAGCCGCCGATGTAGTCGATTGAACGTCGCGAGAAGCGTATCTCATGATCGGCCCTGACCCAAGGCCGGAGGCGTGACCCGGCGGCAGAGAAACGAGACGATCGATGTGATTCAAAAGCTGGTCTTCATCCGAGGCATCCTCGACGATTGGGGCAGCTCAGGTATAGGTGTTGGCACGGTAGCATTAGCCATAGGTCGAGTCCCCACGGAAAAACACGAGGCCCGGTAGCATTGGGTGAGGACCAAGCCCGCGATCGACGAAACCCTAGGGCCCCAGGCAGCCTCCATGGAATCTGAACCGACCCGTGGGGATAGCTCATCTTTCGTAGCCCGACTAAGTTCAGGTCGGAGTTAGGTGGAGGCGGTTGGAGTCCTCTATGCATTGGGCCACGAGGTTCTTGCCGCGTGTCTCGGAGTGGCACAATGGTGGAAGTGGAGCATCTGTTCCGTGCTGCGGGATCCACGGCGGGGCAGGCTGTTGCGACTAGGGGCAGGCCCATTTGGAGGGGGTTCGGACCTGCTTGGGACAGGTGACGGTTGCAACCGCGATGGTTGGGAGCCACTTTTTGAGCGCCATTGACCCGAACCAAAAGAGCCTCGAAAGCTGCGACGTCGAAGCGTTCTTCAAACTTGACGATGTTGTTCCTTAGCAGCCCATAGTCCGGCACAGGTCCAAGATAGTCTAGATTTATCTCAGAATCAGCCATGGCAGATTCAGCAAGGAAATATAGAAGAAGTTGAAAGGTCACGAAGAGTGAAGATGAATAGACACAAAGAAGAAAAGGAAGAGATCGACTGAGGCTAAGGCCCTATGGTGGTGAAGGAGGGTGTGGTGTGGTGGGCGCGGTAGGTGACAATATGGTGGTGAAGCGGCCGCGGCAGAGGTGAGGTGATTGGAGATGGTGGAAGATGAAGAGGTGTGGATTAGGGTTTGTTAGAGAGAAAATTCGTAAGAGTGAAACTACAAGGTTCCAATTTCGAAATTCCCGACGAGCTCGAACCTTTCCTCTTACCTTCGACAGACGAATCAAAACTGCTCTTCAATCCCTTCTTTTCGTCAATCCTTCATCGTTCACAACAGCTTTTTTCGACGATCGATAGAACTCCTTAATGCTCAGTTTGAACGCTCTGCGATGACTGGGAAACCTCCAAAGATTTCTTCTTTCTTGATTTCGCTTCTTTGTGGAAGCTATGACAGCTAGCGGAGGAACGTATTTAATCGATGTATTATTTGCTATGTATGAGAATATTGTATTCGAATACTTCATTTATGGAATATATGTTTCTACAATTTAGTCCTTGATAGTCATATTATTTATTTACCATCAGTTCTCTCTTGCATCTGGTTAGACAGTAAATAAATAAACCCATATTTGCGAGTATAGTCACTGATTCTCATGGATGAGAGTTGGGGCATGAGCCATTATTCTCGAATATTACATACATTCATGAGTCTTAGACTTCAGTAGGGTGGACTGACTGTCAGCCACAACTTATTTGTTGACGATTCCTAAATGGTTGTGCCAACCATTCACTTGGGAAGTTGGAGGTCGTAACATTGATATAAGTTGAATCGATGATTAACTTGTATTTGATACGACACATAATCGACGATCACATAGCCTATTACTCTGGGAAGCGTTAATGATAGATTTACAGACTTCGGTTTGATCCAGTAGTGGGGAGGATCGCTCGGGAGATCCTTGCCGTCCCGGTCTCGACCGTCGCGGTGGAGCATGCTTTTTTAGCAAGGGCGTTTGACCTTGAGCGAGAAGCGTTCGAACTTGAGTGTCGACACCCTCAGTACCAATGTTTTCTCGACGATTAGACTCGAGCCGAGTATCGCACCCAAGATGAGCGTGCCAGCGACTCGCCCGACGACCTTTTCGAGGACACCATCGGCACGGAGACAAGCGGCGGCAACGACGGCGGCGACGGCGAGGATTATTAGAGGCATTCGGCGAGGCGTGGACTCCACATCAACAAACAAGCCCTAAAAAAGATAAGTATCCAACTCTTATATTTTTTTGCGTACAATATTTATTATGTTTATATTGCTAACTAATGAGTTGTTATTTTCAGGTACTATTTTATTTGACAAGTCTATTACGACGACGAAGCCCGAAAAGATAAGTATCCAACTCTTATATTTTTTGCGTACAAATGTTTATTATGTTTATACGGCTAACTAATGAATTGTTATTTTCATGTACTAATTGATTGGAACAAGCCTATTACGACGAGTCACGACGAAGCCCGAAAAAAGATAAGTAAATATTTTCTATAGTTGCTTCTTGTTCTTCTTTTAAAGTTAAACTTATAATGTAACTCATGTTTATGCAATTTTTATAGGGAAGAAGATACGAAGAAGGGGGTTTCGATAAGTGCAAGTAAGTTAGCAACGTGTGATCTCCGGATGCTTTGACGGATCATAATTGATAGTTGATTCGTTAAAGCTCCAGAGATCATTCGCTGCTTCTCGCCTACCCTTGCGGAAGCCCGAAAAATCGAGAGAATCGTCTTTTTTTTTTGAAATTGGTAACTAAATATGAAAAACAGGGTACAGAGCAGCGGGCATGATATCGCTCATGCCACATCAAAACGGTAATGTACGACAGACCAGACAACACCATAGACCAGGTAACCCAGACAACCTACAAGGTCCAAAAGACCTAAGCCCCGAGGGAGAAACACAAAACCAAAGCAAAGGCAAAGTAGGTGTCAAAACCACAACAGTCAACCGGTTCCTGGCACCAGGTGTAGTGCCAGCAGGGCTACCCAGCAAAGTGCCAACAAGTGCAAGACGCACAAACAGAAGACAGAGTCACGATGGAAATGCTTCTGGCGGGAAAAGGCATCCGCAGATCTGGTCAAAGAAAGCGTACTCATGGCACCACCTGTTTTCCATGCCGCAAGCCAGATGGGGACGTCGCCATGGCCAGTTAGTCACCACACACCTGGGGAGCGACGCAAGCAGGGGAAACGAGCAACATCGGGGTCCAAAGCTCACCTGCTGGCCTGCACACACACAAAGCAAAGGAAGGCCGAGAGGAAGGACCAAATAGTACAGAGCAACAAAGCGGAAGAAGGGAAAGGATACAAGGTCCCTGGACCTAGGTCCAAGGTCCAAGGTAGACTATGCCCAAGCAATTCGCCAGACCCGCCCGTCGTAAAGCGCACAGCTGCAAGGCAAATTTGGGCGATAGGGTAGACAGACGTATGCTAAGTAGGGTCTCGATGTCCTTCACAATTTGCTGAGGTGTGCGTCGCCTACCGTCATGCCATCTCCTATTCCGTTCAGCCCACAGATGGTAGATTAAGGAGGCAAGCACATGGCGCGGGCCCAGTGAGGCTAAGTGCCGACTACGCCAGCGTCCAGCCGCCCAATGTATGCCCTCAACCAGTCCCTAACAGGCCACCCAAACCGCATGTGGTCCCGGAGCATCCTGAGGCAGCGATGCGAAAACCTGCAATCAAAGAAAAGGTGGCGAGTAGTCTCTGCCACCGCATCGTCACAGAGAAGGCAAATTGAAGTTCCCGCGGCCGCAGCCTCCCAATGCTTGTCGCGCGTCGCTAGTCTGTCTCGTATTGCCAGCCATAAGATTAACTCATGTCAAGGGATGGAAATCGGACCCCCGAAAGCGTGTGCCATTGTACAATAGGGCGGCGAAGGCGGATTCTATCCCTGGCCGAGTGAGTGGAAAAAGGCCATTCCCAGAAGCAATCCATCTCACTGTGTCCTCCTCCCCAGGGTGAAGTGGAGGAAGGAGCGGGCCAAACTCCAAGTACTCAGTCGTGGTTTGCGCAGGCCAGTGCCAAGTATTATCGGTGATGACGGAACTCAACCTCGAGTCAAGAGGCAGCCCCATGACCTGCGGTCCGCGAGGGAATCTCTCAACAAGAGGGCACGGGAGGAGCCAAGGGTCCGTCCAGAGACGGGTATTAATGCCATTGCCGATGCGAAACTCAATAAGGGGGCGTATGGTATGGCGGAGTTTCAGGAGTTTCCTCCAAGTCCAAGATGTCGTCGCTGAAGGTCTGATGGACCAAAGAGAGCTGTTATGCAGCCTTGTTCGTCGTATCCAGGTAGCCCAGATCGACTTGTCATCCCCCTCCAACACACTCCAAATAAGTCGCATAAGTAGGGCCTTGTTGTCCGTCTCAACCGACCGTAGTCCGAGACCCCCCTCCTCCCTGGGAACACAGATATCTTCCCAAGCAACCTTCGCGCTCGATCCCCTCCAGAGGAAGGACCTAAGCCGGGACTCAATGGCCGAATGACGCCCTTGGGAAGCAAGAAACACCAGCCCAATAAGTATGAATACCAAGGAGAACCGACTTAATGAGTTGGAGCCGGCCAGCATAAGATAAAGAAAGATTCGTCCAGGAGCCAAGACGGCGATCAATGTTGCATAAAAGAGGGTCGCAGTCTACAATCGAGAGCCGCGAGGTAATCAAGGGAACACCGAGGTATCGGACGGAAGTGAACCCGAGGGGAAGCCCATAATGCCTTGAAAGGTGCTCTTCAACCGCTCAGCTCTTTTGGAGGTGAACATCTCACTCTTCGTGATGTTAGCTCTAAGGCCAGCAAGGGAAGCAAAGAGATCAAGGCTTTCCTTAAAGATGCTTACCGATCGGGCATCACCGTGCGAGAATAAAAGCAAGTCATCGGCGAAGGTAAGCATGAAAAGCGCCATCGAATCGCATCGCCAGTGGAACTGAAAGCATCCCGAGCGCCGGATCCAATCCTCAATAATGCCATGAAGAACTTCCATCACCAAAGTAAAAAGGTAGGGGGAAATAGGGTCACCTTGCCGAAGGCCACGTTTCCCCTTGAAAAACCCTTCGGGCCGCCCATTAATATTGATCGAGTAGCATGGTGAGGTAAGACACGAGCGGATCCATCCGACGAAGGCATTAGGAAAATTTAGTTCCTCAAGTGTAAGAGAAGAAAATCCCACTCGACCTTATCATAAGCCTTCGCAAGGTCGACTTTGAAGGTCACCCGCTCAGGCAGTCCGCATTATTATAACCATGGCAGATCTCTTGTGCTAGAAGGATGTTGTCCGAGATGCGCCTACCAGGAATGAAAGCCGATTGGGTGCGATGGACGAGCTTCCCCAGGCAGCCACGCAAGCGGTTGGCCAAGACTTTCGAAATAACTTTGTAAAGGACGTTACAACAAGAGATTGGACGAAAATCTTTAGCCATACGTGGGTTGTCACTCTTAGGAATGAGTGTAATGAGGGTAGCATTGAGTTCTCCTAAAAGGTGTCCGGTACGAAAGAATTCCTTAACGGCGTGAGTAATGTCCAGCCCAATAATATCCCAAGCATTCTTGTAGAAGGCGGCCGTGAAACCATCCGGGCCGGGAGACCTGTTATCCCCAATTGAAAAAAGCGCACTTTTAATTTCAGCATCAGTGATCGGTGAGGTGAGAAGATCGCCATCGGCTGCGTTGAGTTTTCTCGTGAGAAAAGGGGCAATATCCGTACGACTGATGGGTTCAAGGCGGCCAGATTGACCGAGGAGATCCGTGTAGAACCGAACGAGTTCAGCCCGTACGCTGCCATCCCCTTCGAAGGTCGAGCCAGATTCATCTTCAAGAGTAAGGATACGATTGATGGTTCTTCTGTCGCTACCTTCTTGAAAAAGAAGGCCGTGCATTGATCCCCGTCTTTTAACCACGCCACTTTAGCACGTTGGGACAGCGCTAAGTGTTCCATGTTAACCGCCTGAGCATACACCAACCGGCACCGTTTCTCAAGAAGTAATAGATTCGGATCCAACGGGTATTGCTCCAAAAGTTGTTGTGCAATCTCGAGAAACCGCTGAGTTTGAAGAACATTCCTATTGAGGTCACCCTTATCTCGGCGGAGAGACTTGAGCGCAATTTTGAGTGACTTAAGCCGCCGCATAACAGAGAACATAGGGTATCCACTTATGCTTTGGGCCACGCCTCCTCTACCAATGGACGGAAACGGGGGTCATGCACTAAGAAGTTATCAAACCGGAAGGTGTCACCTTTGGTACGCGGGTGGGTCTCAGCCTCCAAGATAAGCGGTGAGTGATCTGAGGTGGCGGGAGGAGCACATCTGTATGTTATGTCCCCGAACCGTGCAAACCAAGCGGGATTACCAAGCATCCTATCCAGCCGCCTCCAGACACCCGAGGAGCCAGTTTGTTGGTTATACCACGTGAAGAAGGATCCAACCCTCGGCAAGTTAGTAAGATCCGACGCATTAAGGCAGGCAGCCATCTCACGGCAGCCTCCCGTAGGGGACCCACCCTGTGCATCCGAACTGTTAAGAATCGCGTTGAAGTCGCCCATGACCACCCAGGGTACGGCTGCCCGAGACGGGAAATCGTCGTGAGATCTTCCCAAAGATGGGTGCGCTCCGCACGCGTGTTTTTTCCATAAACAAAGCTGATGTAGAAATCCAAGCGTTCATCAAGGATGCGAACTTTGCAATGGATCGCTTGCTTTGTGAAAGCTTCAACCGTAATCGCAAGATAGGACTCATCCCATCCAACCCAAATACGAGAGGCAGGGCCATCCTCGTAATCATAAAACCACTGCCACTGACGAATCGAAGAAGTGAGCGACGAAGCATTTTGTTCGGACACTCTCGTCTCGATCAGCCCAATAATCCTCAAGTTATGTCTAGTAATCATCTATGTATGGTGAGGTTGGGCATACATGCCCAACCGTCTCGATCAGCCCAATCGTCCGTGATGGGCTTCAACAAGTTCAGGCACCGGCCGCGTTAGGTAACTTTCGCTTGGGAGTTCGGCGTCTGAACTTGCTGGAGCCTTTCTCGGACGAAGACTGATTTAATTTACATTTATGTATGGTATTGCAGTTGGTTATTAAAATTTTGTACTACAAGTTATTGTAAAATGTAGATTTTTTCTGAGTGTCTTGCAAATAATATAGTACATTTCGAACACAATTGATTCGATCAAATAATAAATACTAAATCAAACTTTATTCAAACACATAAGGTATTAAAAAAATAAATAATAAAAAATAAACGGCGGTTGTGACCGGCAACCGCCCCCGGCCGCGGCAGTTAGTCCGAACCGCCAACCGCCTGGTTACCGTTAACCGGCGGTTGGGCATGTCTAGCCGCGACATGCGTCTTGACAATGAAGGTAACTGTCGGGCATTGATAGTCGCGACGGATTCACTATCTCGTTAGTAATCCAGATATATGTCCTATGCATATTCGTGGATGAGAAATTTCGAAGCCTTTGGCCAGAGCATTAAACTGACTCATGTGGGACGTGTAGTGCAGTTTAGTAACAGTCAAAGAGTCGAGTTGGTGAGGTTGATGTAACCATGACTCTCACTCGACCGGGACATACGTGAATGGTCTATACGTATGACGAAAATATGTAGTCGGTTCGTAATAATGACGAAGATCATCCTCAACACGGGAACTATTTGGTACCACGGGATTGGCTAGGTGCTTAATGGATTCTTGGATTGCTTCCTTGCTGGTTGAGACGAACCAAAAGAGTCGGGATTAAAAAAGAACATTGAGACAGTGCCTAACGAATGTGAGATGTATTATTATTTAACGGTCTTGGAGACATTAATAAAACATTAAATTTAAGTTTTAGAAACTATATATTTGCTAGTTGGCCAATAAATTTGCATTCATGATCCATGTGACTATATAAATTTGCATTCACGTTCTATGAGACTGTGCGAAATTTTGTGTGCATGTGCTTAAGTGATTTTATGAATTTTGTGCAAATAATTATGTGCCTTGTGACACCCAACTTATTTAGAATTTTTGAGATATAGGATCAGAAAGATAAGAGATAATAATAAAAGGATTGGGCTATTTTATTATGTTTGAGTTGCGCTAGAATTATAAATGGACTTGAGCCCAAAATCCATAGAAAGAATTTAGTAACAAGGTTCCAATTTTCTTTTGGAAAGTGTCACTACAGTGTGCATGATATCGCTCATGACGCATCAAGCGATAATGTTCTACCACCAGATAGCACCAAAACAAGGCAACCCAGACAACCAACAAGGTCCCAACAAGACCTAAGCCACAATAAAATTACAATAGTCAATGCAAAGGCTACGTAGGAGTCAAAACCGCATCCATCAACAAGTTCCTGCCACCAGATGTAGTACCAGCAGGGCGGCCAGGTTAAGTGCGGAAAAGCGCCAAGCGCACAAACAGAAGACCATATCACTGTGGATCTTCAGGCGGAAAGAAAGAGGCATGCAATCACTGCATCCGCAAAGCTGGTCGGTAAGGCATTCACGCCACCTCCAGTTTTCTGTGCAGAGATTTGTCCGGTGGTGAAAGCACCAGGCAAGGGTAATCCCCTCCGCTCCCAAATCGTGTGAGAGCACAGGCTCGAACAGCACAGTCCATCGAATTTCAATAACCTACAAACAACAGAGCAAAAGCAGGGCAACCGGGAGTAGACAGGTCGAGCGTAAATGAAGGAAGTAGGGGTAAAGAATTGACAAAGTCTCCGTGGGTAATCAGTTCGGGAGAGCGTCGTCGTCCTTCACGCCACCAATTGAGCCGCTCCCTCCAGTCCACCACTTTGGAACGGGCTACCTGCTCACAACCAAAACCCAAGTAAAACCAAAGAAACGACTCGAAGGATCGAAGAACAAAACACCACGAAATCAAAGGAACAAAGGACCAAGACAGCCCTAGGACCAAGCAATACGCCAAACCCGTCGCATAGCACCCAACTTAAAGGCATATTTGTGCGATAGGATGGAAAGACGCATGCTAAGCAAAGCCTCGATCTCAGACACGATATCAGCTGGTGTTTGTCGTCTTCCGTCGTGCCATCTCCTGTTCCGTTCAGCCCACAAATGGTAGATCAAGGAGGCAAGCGCATGGCGTGGGTCCAGCCAAGCTAAGTGCCCAACCCGCCATCGACGTACCGCCTATTGGATCCCTCGAACCAGTCCCTAATAGGGCACCCAAACTGCATGTGTTCTCGGAGCAGCCGGAGGCATCACCGCGAAAAGGAACATTCGAAGAACAAGTGCCTAGTTGTCTCCACGATCACCTCATCGCAAAGAAGGCAAGTAGTTGTCCCTGCGGCCGCCGCCACACAAGGCTTGTCGCGCGTTGCTAGTCTGTCCCTGATAGCTAGCCATAAGATAATCTCGTGCTGTGGGATGGAAATATGACCCTCGAAAAGCGTGTGCCATTGGACAATAGGACGTCGCAGTCGTAGACTCTCACTGGCCGAATGAGTAGAAAATAGCCCATTCCCAGACGCAATCCATCTCACGGCATCCTCCTCCCCAGGATAAAGCGTAGGCAGAAGCTGGCCAAACTCCAAGTATTCGGTCGTGGTTTGCGCAGGCCTGTGCCATCTATCTTCATCAATGACGGAGCTCAGCCTCGAGTCGAGGGGCAGTCCCATAACCTGAGGCCAGCGAGGAAATCTCTCCACCAAAGGACATGTAAGGAGCTAAGGGTCGGTCCAGAGATGGGTATTTACTCCATTGCCGACGCGGAATTCAATAAGGGGCCGAACAGCTTGGCGTAGTTTCAAGAGTTTTCTCCAACTCCAAGAGGTCCTCGAGGTGGTTCTGGTAGTCCAAAGTGACTCATTGTGCAGCCTTGTCCGTCGAATCCAAGTTGCGCAAATAGACTTGTCATCCCCGTTCAGCACGCTCCAAATAAGTCGCATCAGCAGCGTCTTGTTGTCCGTTTCGATCGATCGTAGCCCTAGGCCACCCTCCTCCCTAGGTACGCAGATATCAACCCACGCAACTTTGCTCGAGCCCCTCCAGAGAAATTACCTAAGCCGAGTCTTGATAGCTCGTATCACGCCCTTGGGGAGTAACACGGCACCAGCCCAATAAGTATGTAAGCCAAGAAGAACCGATCTAATCAATTGAATTCCGGCGTATGATAAAGACAAGTTAGTCCAAGAGCCAAGTCGGCGATCGATGTTACATAAAAGTTGCGGTGCCTCTGACTTCTACCGCACATTCTCATTACTATTTTATGTGACTGCATGTGATGTAAATAAAATCTATATACGAAAATGCGTACAAAATTTTTCCTTTTATATAAAGGAAACTCTTCTGTACACAATATTCCTAGGACATAAATACAAGGTAGAGTGCGCATGCGTGTTCAAAATAACCTATCGGCCCGCCACCTAAAAAGTCCTCTGGAATCTTCAAAAATTGGCCTCACGTTCGTAAAGATCACGTACCATGATCCCGTGAACCTACAACGCATAATTACGTGGAATGAGTTTATAAAGCTCAGTAAGTGAAGCCATGCATGCCATGCACGTGTCCTAAATTCGCAAAGGCATCCGCGCCAATACTCCCTAGACCTCATATTTTTCCTTTTCTTGTCTTGTCTTGTCATGTAGGGCCCTCGACTATCTTGCTATGCACCATCATGGAGCTCGAATCCACAAGGTGATTTTTCTGTCCCAAGGTGGTAATACCCACTCAAGGGAGGCTAACCCTAGGGCGCCTTTCCTGTCCCAAGGTGGTTTCATACGCCAGAGGTAGTCAACACCAGAGGTACCCTCGGTGTCGCTTACACCCCCAGCTCACATCCTCCAGGTTTCACGATCCGCCATGAGGGCATTAGCCCTAAAATCATGTCTTGCCTTGTACATATCATGTCTTAACGGTAGCGCCATACGACGTCACCATGGTAGCATAGAAGAGCCGTGACTCAACTGTGAGTCGACATCAGACGCCCATATCGGCGAATCGTTATCGCTCTCAGGCGATCATATATTATGCACGCTCTCATATCATGCCTTTTGTACTAAAAGTGCGTGCATATGATCATGTCATGAATATGCGTGTCATGCCATCACATAAGGTAAATAAATTACGCATGTCATGTAACGTAATTAATACACGTAGGAAGTCACATAAAATCACAGGAACACATAACACATTTCATGTACATACATTTATGTGTTGTAGTTGGGACTTTCCACTTACCTGGTACTCCTTAGCTATTTAACTTAGCGTACTGTAAATCGCTAATCTTCGAACCCTAAGTATAGAAACATATAAAATCAGTGTTTTTTAGTCTAGTTATAATTTCACAAAATTGGCTTAATTTGAAAACCCTAGTTTCGACTTCTATAAATTTCGAAACCCTAAAATTTTGAACTTTAACTTAAACTGAGAAGTACCATTTCAGAGATAGATCTCGACATAAAATAAAAATGGGTCTTGACATAAATCTTTTTTTTTGGGAAGTGTCACTAATATAAAGGATAACAGGAGTACAAAGCAGCGTTCATGATATCGCTCATGACGCACCAAGCGGTAATGTACAACCGACAACACTAGCCCTTGATAACCCAGACAGCCTACAGGATCCCAACAAGACCCAAACCAACAAAATATAAAGTCGCTACAGAGGCTAACATAGGCGTCCGAACCAACATCCATCTTCAGGTTCCTGGTACCAGTTGTGGCACCAGCAGGGCAGCCAGAGAGAGTGCCGAAAGTGCAAACGCACTACGAAGAAGTCAGATCCCGATGGATAAGCTTCGGCGGAGATGATAATGCGATGAAAGCATCCGCAAAGATGGTCGGGAAAGGCATTCTCATGCCGCCTCCTGAATCCTTCCTAGACGGGCAAACGTGCCAAGCACATGACTCATCAACGTCGGTACGCAAGTCCCCACGATCATCTTAAAACCTGCACCAAGTAGAAATACTAGGGGGGAAATCAGATTCCTGGACGAATAATTGTTGAAGGGAGAGAGAAAGATAAAGAGAAATAGAAAGAGCAGACTCCCTAAATCGGCCAGGCGATGTGCCACACCCGGCGCAGAGCCTGCGCTTGTAGCAGGTATTTCTGCGAGAGGGTAGAAAGCCGCCCACTGAGTATAGATTCAATGTCCATAACAATGCACTCAGGTGGTCGACGAATCCCTTTACGCCATCGCCTATTCCGTTCCGACCAAAGGTGGTATACAAGGGAGGCAATGGCATGACGCGGCCCCATCCACGCTAAGTGTTTCCCACGCCATTTACGGGCTGCCCATCGTACTCCATTCGTCCAGTCCTTGTACGGCCATTGAAACTGCAGTTTAGTGCGTAATGATCGTAAGCATTGCCTAGAAAAAGGGCACTCAAAAAATAAATGATGTGTCGTTTCCATAGTGCCCGCGTCACATAAAAGACACGTAGTGGTTCCCGCTGCAGTTGCCACCCATGGTTTATCTCTTGTCGCCAGTCTGTCTCTTATCGCCAGCCAGAGGATGAATTCATGCCTTGGGATGGAAATTGGGCCGCCAAACAGTGTACACCAAGGGACGTGTGGGCGACCCTGCCTGAGCTTCTCCCTAGCCGAATGCGTTGTGAAACGTCCATCCCCCGAAGCGATCCATATAATCTGGTCTTCCTCTTGTGGCCTGACAATGGGTAGGTGTGGCTCAATCTCCAAGAATTCTGTCGTGGTACGAGCAGGCCAATTCCAGCCATCAGCATTGATAACGGCACACAGTTTCGAATCAATAGGAAGGCCCATAACCGTTGGTCCACGCGGGAAGTGTTCCCCCATTGGGTACTCGAACAGTCATGGGTCGGTCCAAAGGCGAATACTTGCTCCATTCCAAATACGGAACTGAATAAGAGGTCCAAGGAGATGGCGTAGTTTCAGAAGTTTCTTGCAACTCCACGATGTCCTAGGTGTGGGCCGTATTGACCATAAGGATGTATTGTGTAAACGGGTTTGGCGTATCCAATTGGCCCAGACGGAGGTTACATCTCCATTCAGAAGACACCAGAGTAGACGCATCATCAATGCCTTGTTATCGACCTCAATTGATCGTAGCCCAAGGCCCCCTTCCTCTCTTGGTGTACATATGTCCGCCCATGCAACCTTGGCCCTCTTTCCCTTCCAAAGAAAGGCTCTAAATCGTGCCTCGATTACACGAATCACCCCCTTTGGTAGTAAGAATACCCCAGCCCAATAAGTATGAATACCGAGCAGAACAGACTTGATTAGTTGTACCCGACCTGCATAAGAAAGGGACAGATTAGTCCAAGAACCCAGTCGTCGATCTATCTTTGCAATGAGAGGTTCGCAATCCGCAATCGTCAAGCGTGAACTAATCAAAGGGACCCCTAAATAGCGAACTGGCAAGGAGCCCGTGGGGAATCCCATAATAGCCATTAGCACGTCTTTCATAGTTTCGGCGCGCTTCGAAATGAACATCTCGCTCTTGTCAGGATTTGCCCTTAGACCTGATACGGCAGCAAAAAAGTCAAGACTGTCTTTAAATACGCTAACCGATGCTACATCCTCATACGAGAATAGTAGGAGGTCATCGGCGAAGGTAAGCATGAACGTAGTAGTACTTTCGCAGTGCCAATGGTAGCAAAATTTGCCACTCCGCCTGATACGCTCGCCTAAGATGCCATGCAGCACTTCCATGACCAAAGTAAAGAGGTATGGCGATATTGGATCCCCTTGCCGTAGACCACGCCTTCCATTGAAAAAACCCTCAGGCCTGCCATTAATGTTAATAGAAAAGTATGGGGTGGTCAGGCAAGCACGAACCCAATTCACGAAAGTCGGGTGGAAGTTCAGCGCCTCTAGCGTAGCCAGGATAAAATCCCATTCAACTCGATCGTATGCTTTCGCAAGGTCAACTTTAAAGGTAACCCGTTCAGGCAGCCCCATGCTATTGTATCCATGGCAAAGCTCCTGTGCTAAAAGAATGTTATCTGATATACGCCGCCTAGGGATAAATGCCGTTTGGGTAGGATGAACAAGTTTCCCTAAGTAGCCCCTCATGCGGTTAGCGAGGATCTTCGAGATTATCTTGTGTAGCACGTTACAACATGAAATGGGTCTAAAGTCCTTCGCCATTCTCGGGGTATTGTTCTTAGGGATCAGGGTGATGAGCGTAGAGTTTAACTCCTTCAGAAGAAAGCCCGTGCGGAAGAATTCCTGAACAGCGTGTGTGACATCCGTGCCTACGATATCCCAAGTGCGCTTGAAGAAAGCAGCTGTGAAACCATTGGGACCGGGTGATTTATTATCCCCAATTGAGTGTAAGGCCCTAACTATGTGGCGACCGTCGCTTCCTAATACTGATTTGTGGCGGATTTTTGCAACGTAAGTCGCGGAAGACTCGTCTGACAAAAACTTGTTCTATAAAATACATTATACATAACGTCATCTACATCGTCATGAATTTACACGGGCCGTAGCCCCCAAAATATCAAAACGCTCAAAACCCTAATCGCTCCACAGGTCGCATCCATGTACAGCCCCGCCCTCAAAAGTCCGTGGAGCACCACCGTCAGCCCGCCTCAGCCTCGACGCGCATTAGCGTCGGGCTCGGTACCTACAACACGTAAAACCCTGAGCTATTTGCTCAGTAGGTGAAATATGCGTGAATGCAGCGTGCGCTCGATCCCATCCCATATACCTCACAAATGAACGCTCGACACTAATCACGACTCATCACATTCCACGACTCCCCGTGATTCTACACTATACCCTCGGGTATCCTACTCAGGTTGCTTTAGAATGGGAAGGCTTCTCAGGTCTCTTTAGAGTCGCCATTTCCCCGAGTTGAGGTTCACGTTCGATCTGCCCACTCAGGTCTCTTTAGAGTGGTACGTACTAGAACCTTTCCCTCACCTATCACTCGGTCGGCCCACTCAGGTCGCTTTAGAGTTATACGTACTAGAACGTTGGGCATCCTACTCAGGTCTCTTTAGAGCGGCATACACCCAAACCTCTAATATCCCAACGCTCGGGCGGCCAACTCAGGTCGCTTTAGAGTGGCACGCACCCAAGCACCATCCTATCGCTCGGTCAGCCCACTCAGGTCACTTTAGAGTGGTACCTACTGGAGCCCGGGCAGCCTACTCAGGTCTCTTTAGAGCGGCATTCACCCACCCTCTATCCGACAAACGACCAACACCACTCGTTGACTCCCCAAACGTTACCGTTCCGTACGGTACTCAACCCCCTCGCACTGACCTGGTATGCAAGTGCATGCAGTGCAGTGCAATAGCATATGACGTGCAACATGGTTACATATGACGTGCGAAAATATTTAATACATGTCAAACACCTAATCCATGAAATTCACATAACAAGCAGTCATGTACGTATATAAATATCACATAAGTATCACATAATTCACATAATAATACACACAAATGTTTACGCGTCGTAGGTGGATTTCACCTACGAATCACGTACACATATATTCACATAAATGGGTTACGTGTTGTAGATGAAAGTTTCACCTACCTGTCCTCCTGCTATTATCAATTATGAAACTCGGTAGAGTCCCTAACTGTCGATCCTCTGAATAAATAAATATTATCAGTACAGTGTCAAAATTAACTAATTATATGGAAGTAAATTTCGACTATACCAATTTACAAAATGTCCTACATCATTCGATTAGTTGTCTAGATTAAGTTAGAGTTAAGACTATCTAGATTTCGCTCATTTGCTATGCTCAGACCCTAGTTTCGACTTTTATAAATTTCGAAACCTGTTTCAGACTTTGTCTTAAATTGTAGAATATCATTTCGAGATTCATAAAGACCTCGACGATGTTTCGAGCATAATGGTGGGATTTCGAAATAAAATCTAAAGATGGATCTCGAGATTTATTTCAATATTTGAAAATGAATCTCGGCATGAGTCTAGGTATAAATCTCGAGATGAATCCTTAAGGGGACTTCGATATGATATGATTGTTAGACTTGATCTTAACATGGACTAGGATTTCGACATCCACACTACTATAGGCTGAAAGATCTCGAGTTGTATGAAAATTAGATGTCGACATTGCATATTCAAAATAGATCTCGATAGCATTGATAAACTTCGAGATATAGCAGGGATTTCGATATGTGTCTTTAGGATTATATATTACAGACTTCGATATTTAACAAGATCTCGATATAACATATACCAAATAGACATCGACATTACAAGTAAAATGTCGACATGTTATATACAAATTTCAATATCATTATTAAAGACAAATTTCGACATGATACTTGAGATAAATCTCGGGCTAATACTAAAATGTATTTCGACATGTGGTCTTGATATATATAATACCACCTTGAATGCGAACGATGAAGGCTTCAAAAGCAGCCACATCAAATCTATCACTGAACTCAGTGATGTTCTTTTTAAGCGAGTCATAATCCGGCAATGGTCCAAGGGCTTCCAGCTCCATTGATGACGAATCCATGGCAGATCAAAGACGTAGAGAGAAGATGATGGGGGGATAAGAACAAAGGAAATTAGGCGGGATTGATTGAGGGGTCAGAGCCCTTCCATCGCCGTCTGTTCCCGGTGATGGAGGGAGGAGTATATTTGTCTCCGATCAGCAGATGGTGGCTGGTGGACGGCGTGCGGTGTTGGTGTACGGTGGGTAGGATGACGAGATGATTTTTAGGGTTTTCAAACTACTGTGTGTAAATCGCACACAGCAGAAGGTCTTGACATAAATCTTGAGATAAATGTCGGGCTTGATGTCGAGATCTTACATAAATTTCGAGGTTAGCATTAACTAGATGTCGACATGGATTTCGAGATACATTATAGAATGAATCTCGACATGTTTCTTGGGATAAATCTCGAGTGGAATTTTGAAATGCTACTTTTTTTTGGTATGTCCCGTATATAAAGTGGAAATGTATGTACAGATGAGCAGGAGAAATACTCCGCAAAACCAGTAACAGACTACTGGGTACCCACAAGAAAGGAAAGACCAATCAAGCAATTAACCGATGAGCCCAATAACTTCTAAACCCAACAAACCAATAAACCAATAAACCACTAAACCAATAAACCACTAATAACCAATCCTACCAAGCCACGCGCCATATTCGGCGTATAGCCGCCCGATGAAGGTCATACTTGGCGGACGTGCCACTAATCCGCATGGTAGCCAAGGCAAGAACACAACCTACCAACCTCTGTGGGGTAGTGATGATCCCCTCCTTCCAGCGCCTGTTCCTTGCCTGCCAGACATGGTAGACGAGGGATGCTAGAATATGTCGATATGCTGCATGAAGAAGATGCTTCCCTCGCCAGCGAGCCGCCGCCCACCGAATGGCCATATGCCAATCCCGATAAGGCATACCCATCGAGTTCGACGCCTTAGTAGACGTAGACACTGGCGTGAGAAGTGACAGTCAAAAAAGAGATGCTGAGCAGTCTCGTAGTGCAGCTCATCGCAGAGGACACACGCTGGAGTACCCGCCCTCTGAGCAATCCAAGGTTTGTCCCTAGTCGAGAGGCGATCCTGCAATCCCAAGTATAAAATAAACTCGTGCCTTGGGACCTTCAACGGCCCTCCAAACAAAACCGCCCAATCCACAGGTGGCCTCCTGGTGCGCATGGCTTCACGAGCCAAAGCCGCTGTCATAGATCCGTCCAGCGACCCCGTCCATAGTACGCCATCCTGATCCCCACGAACCATAGAAGGAAGTAGCCGGCTAATCTCAAGATATTCCACCGCCCCCTGCCCTGGCCAATTCCACCCCTACGCATTAAGGACCACACTCAACCGTGAGTCAAGAGGCAGCCCCATCGCAATAGGGCCCCGAGGGAACCTCTCCAAAAGTGACATTGGCAGCAACCAGGGGTCCTTCCACAGCCAAATCGTGGATCCATCTCCAATACGGAACGTGATCAGAGACCTGATCAATGGCCGCATCTGCATCAGCTTCCTCCAGCTCCAAGCATCATTCGCTGAGATCCGAAGGTCCCATAGCGATCGAGAATGCATCCGCGTCTTATATAGCCATTCGACCCAAATCGAGTCTGGTGTCCTGGTAAGAACGCTCCACAAATGCTTAAGTAATACGGCCTTGTTGTCAACAGTTATAGAGCGTAGTCCCAATCCCCCCTCAGCTACAGGTAGACACAACACCTCCCATGACACCTTAGCTGATGCGCCTCCCCACAAATATTTCCGAAAGCGCGACTCCAAGGCTCGAACAATGCCTTTAGGTAATAAGAACATACCCGACCAGTAAGCATGAAGCGCCTGCAAGACTGACTTAACCAGCTACACTCGGCCTGCATAAGATAAGGAGCGATTGAGCCAAGATCCCAATCACTGATCGACTTTCTGCAAGACTACAGTCGTCAATCGTCAAACGAGTAGTAATGAGAGGCACACCCAAGTATCGCACCGGCAAGTGCCCCACACGATAGCCCATGAGTTCCTGAATCTGTGCAGTCAAACCTGCAGCCGCCTCAAAAGGTACATCTCACTCTTGTCAGGATTAGGGAGCAACCCTGACAACCGTGCAAACTCCCCCAACGCCTTCTTCAGCACCCCAACCGAGATGACGTCCGCATGGCTGAAGAGCAGGAGATCATCTGCAAACGCTAGGGACACCAAGCCCATCGTCTCACACCGCCAATGAAATTTGAATCGCGGTTCCTCCGCAATGCACACCTGGAGAAGCCCATGCAAGATCTCCATTGCCAGCGTAAAGAGATAGGGAGAAATGGGGTCCCCCTGTCGTAATCCCCTCTTGCCTTGGAAAAATCCAACCACATTCCCATTCAGATTCACCGAGACCGTCGTCGTCAGGCATGCCCGGATCCAGCCAATGTACGTCGGATGAAATCCCATGGCACCTAAGACAGACAGCAGGAACTCATTCGACCTTGTCATACGCCTTGGCAAGGTCAATCTTAAACATAGCACGCGGAGGACGGCCCTTGGATTTGTACCCAAGGCATAGCTCCTGCGCCAATAACACGTTATCGCTGATCCGTCGCCCTGGAATAAAAGCTGATGTGTTCTGCTGAAAACGACCTTGGCTTGACACCGGAGCTGTGCGCCTTCTTCGAACTGTCAACGAACGCTTTAAACCTACGACTCGAAAAACCAGAAAAACACGTTAGAGGGGGCCGGTGTGGTTGCCGGCGACGCCCCTCCGATGCTTAAGTTAGTTTTTGGCTTTCAAAGGAGTAAGACAGGTACTAGGCTTAGTGAAAAATGGTTTTTGTTTTTGTGTGCATACCTGGGAATAACCTCACCGTTACCTTTTATATTGACTCTAAACTTCGTTGCCATGACCTAGTCTTCCTCCCACCCGCGTTTTCCGCGAGCGTCGTGTGGGATCGTGGCCATTCCACTCAGTCCACGTTCTCCCTTTCTCGCTCTTTTTCTTCAACTTCCTTCTCTTATTCTGGCTTTCTCGGGTCGGGCTGGTCTTTCACCTTTTAGTTCATCTCTTACTTTATCCTTTCCTGACCTCCTTCATTAGTCTTATTCACTCTCTTGCGAGGGGCTTCGGCGTTACACTCGACAATGTGCTCTGCTCAAATACTACGAGGACGCTTGCGCCCGATTGACAACCTTTCTAAGCGAAAAAGATCGGGAGATCGCTAGATTGAAAGTGTCCTTAGCTAATTTCCGAGCTGAAGCCGAGGAACTTCGCCCAGGACCCGGCAACGAGGGGACTCGGGCGAGAGTTTCGAGGCCCGTTCGGCGAGTTTTTTCTCCTTGCATGAGTGGGGTTTCTGAGGCACGATGGCAAAAAACTCTTGGCGTTCAAGAAGCTTTCACCCCTTCTCGTATGAGGCATTCAGGAACTCCTTATGCCCGGGGACCGAGGCCGTGAATTTCTTGTGTTTTATTTTATCATTGCGTGTCTTTTTCCTAGCGATATTGTGGATCGGGAGAATTTGTTATTCTCTGTCATTTTCATTCTTCAGCATTCCCGGTCGTTTCTTTTTCCTTGTAACGGATGGTGTTAATTTTGCTCTTTCATGCGGGTTATCTTTTGTTATTACTAAAGTCTCAATCGAGCCGTTTTCCTAGCGCCGAGGTTATTTATTAGCCCAAATTCTTTTACCTGGTATTTTGGAGAGATCCTTGTTTTCGCCCAAGGTCTTGATCGAGATCTCTTCTCGATGGAGATTTTTGGTTAACCTTGTTTTCATATAAGGCCTTGATCGAGATTTCTTCTCGATGGAGAATTTTCGTTAACCTCGTTTTCGTCCGAGGCCTTGATCGAGATATCTTCTCGATGGAGAATTTTCGTTAACCTCGTTTTCATCCAAGGCCTTGATCGAGATATCTTCTCGATGGAGAATTTTCGTTAACCTCGTTTTCGTCCGAGGCCTTGATCGAGATATCTTCTCGATGGAGAATTTTCGTTAACCTCGTTTTCGTCCGAGGCCTTGATCGAGATATCTTCTCGATGGAGAATTTTCGTTAACCTCGTTTTCCTCCGAGGCCTTGATCGAGATATCTTCTCGATGGAGAATTTTCGTTAACCTCGTTTTCGTCCGAGGCCTTGATCGAGATATCTTCTCGATGGAGAATTTTCGTTAACCTCGTTTTCGTCCGAGGCCTTGATCGAGATATCTTCTCGATGGAGAATTTTCGTTAACCTCGTTTTCGTCCGAGGCCTTGATCGAGATATCTTCTCGATGGAGAATTTTCGTTCAGCGAAATCAAACTCGTTATGTCCAAGGTCTTGACTTATTTTTGCAAAAAAATAGACAATCTTCATTTCCATAATATGTTCGAGAATGGACAACCAAATAGAATTACGTGAACCGAGAAGCAAAGCGAGTAACAGAATTATGTGAACTGAAAAGCAAAGCAAATATCGTGTAGCATAATAGGATAGGTGCTCGGTCTTTCAAGGATAGTATTTCCTTAAATGTCGAGCGTTGTGTGGTCTCTCCAACTTTTTCCCCTCCATATCCTCCAGATAGTAGGCGGCCTCTCCAATCTTCCGAGTCACCTTGTAAGGTCCCTCGTACTTCGGGTCGAGCTTTCCTCTTTCCCCTTTGTGTTGTATCTCCTTCATGACGAGGTCCCCTTCCTCGAACCTCTTCAGACATACCTTGCGGTTATAGGCTCGGGTAACCTTTCTTTGATATGCTGCCATCCTCAACGCAGCTTTCTCCCTTCCTTCTTCGATTAAATCGAGCTCATCTGCCCTAAGCTGGTTGTTGTCATCCGAGTACATCATTACCCTCGTGCTTCCTTGTCCTATCTCGACGGGTAGAACGGCTTCGCTCCCATATACCAGGCTAAATGGGGTTTCTCCCGTCCCGACCCGAGGAGTGGTCCTATATGACCAGAGCACACTCTGTAGCTCGTTAAACCAGGCTCTCTTCAACCCATCCAGCCTAACCTTGAGTGCCTGTACAATAGTTCGATTCGTTACCTCTTCCTGGCCGTTGCTCTGAGGGTGAGCCACTGAGGTAAACACTTGCTCGATTCCATAATTAGTGCACCACTCCTTAAGCTTACGTCCGCTGAATTGTCTCCCGTTGTCACTTATAAACTTCTTCGGGACGCCGAATCGGCATAATATGTTCTTCCGGAGGAAGGAGATGACTGCCGCTTCAGTGATGCGGACCAAGGCCTCAGCTTCTACCCACTTAGAAAAGTAATCGACAGCTACCAGGAGAAACTTTCTCTGTGTAACGTTGCCCTCAAATGGCCCGACGATATCCAAACCCCATTGATCGAAAAGGACATGCCGACGTGATTGCCTTCATCATCTCCGCGGGGGCTCTTTGTAAATTCGCGTGTCTTTGGCATCTGTGACAGCCCCTCACCATCTTGATCGAGTCGGTCTTCATGGTTGGCCAGAAGAAGCCTGCCAGCATAGCCTTGCGCGCTAACGCCATTCCCCCGATATGGCTTCCGCAGCTTCCTTCGTGAATGTCCACTAAGACTTCCTTAGATTCTTCTTTAGATAAGCATCTCAGAAGAGGGCCAGCGTAGGATCTTTTGAACAAAATCCCGTCGATGATTAGGAAGCGTCCTGCCCTTTTTTGGATGACTCGGGCCTGTATCTTATCATCGGGAAGAACCTGTTCTTCTAGGTATCGATAGAGGTCGTATCGCGAATCCTCGGCACTTAGCTTCTCTCTTCCCTCTATCTGGTGGATTTGGGGGGCCCTTTCCACCTTCACTCCTTTCTCGGGCGGATTTAGTGTACTAGCCCAGTTGGCAATTCGATCCGCCTTTTCATTCTCTCTCCTATTAATGAGTACTAACTTGAATTCCTCAAACTTTTCCTTCATCTCTCGGCAGATCTTGGCGTATGCGGCCAGCCTTTCCTCTTTGATGACGAAGTTTTGCTCTATTTGTTGTACTACCAACTGCGAGTCAGAATAAAGGGTTACTCGGGTTAACCCCATTCTACTGGCTGTCCTCATCCCGAGCAGCAGCGCCTCATACTCGGTTTCGTTGTTGGATGCTCGGAAGTCTAACCTCACCCCCAGACTGGTTTCCTCTCCCCAAGGTGAGACGATCACCAGCCCCACGCCGTTTCCTTGCTGACAAGAGGACCCATCCACGTAGATCTTCCACATCTCTGCAGGTCCTTCGTCCACCATTTCGACGATGAAGTCTGCCAGGGCTTGGGCCTTAACGGCCACTCGAGGCCTAAACTGTATGTCGTACTCGCCGAGCTCGGTAACCCACTTGATCGACCTTCCTGATACATCCGGTCGGGTTACGATCGTTCCCAACGGGCTATTCGTTAACACCACAATCGGATGGGAGAGGAAGTACGGTCTCAGCTTTCGCGCCGTGATTACCAATGCTAGGAGCAGCCTTTCTTGAGAAGAATATCGGGCCTCTGCTCCCTTCAAGATGTGGCTAACGAAGTAGATCGGTTTCTGTATCTTGTCCTCTTCCCGAACTAGAACCGAGCTGACCGCCCGAGGAGTGGCAGAGAGATATACTGTGAGTTCCTCTGCGAGCTTGGGCTTGTTCAACACGGCAGCTCCTTTAAATACTCCTTCAATTCTTGAAAGGCTTTCTCACAGTCGGGTGTCCACTCAAAGTCCTTAACCTTCCTTAGCACTTTGAAGAATGGCGTGCTCCGCTCGGCCGACCGCGAGATGAATCGAGATAATGCCGTGATCCTTCCTGTCAATCGTTGGACGTCGTTGAGAGTCCTCGGGGACGTCATGTCCGTAATGGCTTTTACTTTATCGGGATTGGCTTCAATTCCCGATCTAGTTACCATGTATCCCAGAAACTTTCCCGATCTAACCCCGAATGTGCACTTGGCTGGATTCAGCTTCAATCCATATCTTCGAGCCGTGGAGAAGGTCTCGCGGATGTCTGCTGAAAAGCTGCTCTGTGTTTTGGACTTTATCAAGATGTCATCTACATAAACCTCCACATTTCTTCCGATCTGGTCTCTAAACACCCGGTCCATCAGCCTTTGGTACGTAGCTCCCGCATTTTTGAGCCCGAATGGCATAACCACGTAGCAAAAGGTTCCCTCCGACGTGATGAAACTGACTTTAGGCTGGTCTTCCTCGGCCAACCCAATTTGATGGTAACCCTGGAAGGCATCGAGGAAGCATAGCAGTTCATGTTCGGCTGTAGAATCCACCAATTGATCGATCCGTGGAAGGGGATAGCAGTCTTTCGGGCATGCCTTGTTTAAGTCCCTGAAATCTACGCACATTCGCCACTTCCCCCCGGCTTGGGAACTAAAACGACGTTTGAAAGCCAAGTCGGGAATTGGATCTCTCGAATGTATCCTGCTTTAAGGAGATCTCCTACTTGTTCTTTTACTATCGCATCCTTCTGGGCGCCTAAATGTCTCTTCTTCTGGAAAACGGGCCGGATGGTGTGGGAGATGTTCAGTCGGTGTTCCATCACTTCTCGGGGTATAACTGTTAGCTCATTCGCGCTCCATGCGAACACATCCTGATTCTTTTTCAGCTGTATGACGAGATCCTCTTTTAACGCGGGAGGTAAGTCCCGGGCTATTTTGACCACGCCCGACGGGGGTCGAACTACGACTTCTTCGATCTCTTCCTCTGGGGTCAACCCTTGAGCCGCGTGTATGACGAAAGAAGTTCCATGGTTGCGAGGATGACTGTTTCGGCGGCTCTTGAGGGATTTTAATTCAATCCTCACCTCTTCCACATAGCACTTGCGCGCTACCTTTCTGTCCCCGAGCACTTCCCCCACTTGATCTCCAACCGGGAATTTCATCTTTTGGTGTAAAGCTAAAGCTACAGCAGCGAAAGAGCTTAAGGCCGGTTGGCCTAATATAGCATTGTAAGAGGAGGTCATATCAACCACCAGGAAAGAGGTGATCCTAGTTTTCTTCAATTTTCCCGATCCGAGGGTCAGCGATAGTCGAATGAGTCCCACAGCCTCAATGGCGTGTCCGGTGAATCCGAACAAAGCTGTTTCCACCAGATCCATGTGATACTCTCCTGACTCCATTTGATTCATTGTCTCCTTGAATATGATGTTCACCGAGCTCCCATTATCGACGAACACTCTCCCTACATCGTGATTGGCTATTTCTGCCCGAATGACTAGGGCATCTTCATGGGTGTTGTCTCCCCCATAAAAGTCCTCCGGCCCAAACGATATGGTTGGTCCCGACCGCTTTTTCCCCGGAGTTATCTCCCAATTCTCCAACTTCCTTGCCTCAGCTTTCCTGGCCCTATTTGAATCCCCTATCGCAGGTCCACCTGATATCATGTTGATCCGACAAGGTGGCACATGAGGTTTCTCCGGCGTATGATCGCGTTCGTGGGCCTGCCTGCGGTCGCCTTGTGTCCGATCAACTTTGGCTTCCTTCCGTGGCTCGGCTTCCCTCCGCTCGGGAGATCGTTGATATCGTCCTGAGGGCCGTTGGTATCTCTCAGGGCGTCTGGCATTCACCCAGGGTGGTACCCTGTCCATCTCCCTTCTAAATTCTCTCCTGGGATGTTTGCGGGATGTGCTTCCTCCCTCTCCTTCTACGAATTCAGCCCGAGCCTCGGGGTTGGTTTCCACCAATTTCTCTAGTTCATCGTTCAGGTGGAGACAGCCTTCTGTGGTATGACCATATTTGCGGTGAAATTCGCAATATTCTCCGGAGACGGGATTCCTCGGTCCGTCTCGACTCGAAAAAGGCCTTTTCAAGAAATACCGCCCTTCACACATCTCCAACGCCCTTGCTTTGCTTATTTTCCATCGGGTATTGTTGGTGGGGGCATGTCTCGGCGCCTCCCGTCTGGGGTTATCTTCCTTAAGGTTTTGTGGGCGAGTTAACTCGCGGGCGATATCCACCGTCCCAATCGCCTTCTTTTTATCTGCCTTTTTGAAGCCGTGCGCCTCTTCCACCCGCACGTATTTTTCTACTCGGACTATCAGCTCTTCTACGGTGGTCGGATACTTCTTCACTAACGACCTGAAGAGATCTCCCTCTTTCAGCCCGTTATGAAAGGCTCCGATCAGCAGATCGGGAGTGGCTGAAGGTACTTCCATCATGACCTTGTTAAACCTTTTCAAATAGTCTCGTAGATTCTCTTGATCGCCTTGTCGCATGTTTAACAGGTTCACGGCAGAGCAGGGCCTCCTTCGACTGCTCGAGAACTGTCGGAGGAAAGAACGTGTAAAGTCTGTGAAGTTTCGGATCTCTCCGGCGGGTAGCATGGTAAACCACTGCTGGGCTCCCCGGGCTAGTGTGGTGGCGAAGACTCGGCATTTGATTTCGTCTCCTAACTGATACAGCGCAGCGTTACCTTCGAAGCTGGCTAGGTGGTCCTCGGGCGGGCACGAGCCGTCGTATTTGCTCATGTCGGGAAAACGGAAGTTACTCGGCAAAGGGGCCTGAGAAACTTCATCCGAAAAGGGAGATCCCCTTTGCACGGGAAGGGGTACCTTTGGGATGGCTAATTCCTTCAGGGTTCGGATTTCGTCCTTCATACGCTCCCATTCGGCCATTTGTTCTGCCGTTCTCTTTCTTTTTTCTGCTCGAAGGGTGTCGATCTCTGCCCTCAACGTTCTCTCCTCGGCTTCTTTATCTTGCTCTTCAGCGTGTGGAACCTCTGCTTCCCTTCTCAATCGTTCGGCCTCCTCTTCTATAGGGGGCCGGTGTGGTTGCCGGCGACGCCCCTCCGATGCTTAAGTTAGTTTTTGGCTTTCAAAGGAGTAAGACAGGTACTAGGCTTAGTGAAAAATGGTTTTTGTTTTTGTGTGCATCCCTGGGAATAACCTCACCGTTACCTTTTATATTGACTCTAAACTTCGTTGCCATGACCTAGTCTTCCTCCCACCCGCGTTTTCCGCGGGCGTCGTGTGGGATCGTGGCCATTCCACTCAGTCCACGTTCTCCCTTTCTCGCTCTTTTTCTTCAACTTCCTTCTCTTATTCTGGCTTTCTCGGGTCGGGCTGGTCTTTCACCTTTTAGTTCATCTCTTACTTTATCCTTTCCTGACCTCCTTCATTAGTCTTATTCACTCTCTTGCGAGGGGCTTCGGCGTTACACTCGACAATGTGCTCTGCTCAAATACTACGAGGACGCTTGCGCCCGATTGACAACCTTTCTAAGCGAAAAAGATCGGGAGATCGCTAGATTGAAAGTGTCCTTAGCTAATTTCCGAGCTGAAGCCGAGGAACTTCGCCCAGGACCCGGCAACGAGGGGACTCGGGCGAGAGTTTCGAGGCCCGTTCGGCGAGTTTTCTCCTGCATGAGTGGGGTTTCTGAGGCACGATGGCAAAAAACTCTTGGCGTTCAAGAAGCTTTCACCCCTTCTCGTATGAGGCATTCAGGAACTCCTTATGCCCGGGGACCGAGGCCGTGAATTTCTTGTGTTTTATTTTATCATTGGCGCCGTCTGTGGGAACCGATATTCCTAGAAAAATTCATGATGGATTCTGCAAACGACCCCCATTCACCACCGACAGAAGAGGTACTCACGGCGGAAGAGATTGAGAGAAGGCTGAGAGAATCATTCGATGCGGAATTTGGAAAGTTAAGAGCTGAGGTTGAGATGTTGAGGGCAGAGAAGACCCGAAAAAACCGCTGTAATTCACCGCCACGTGACGAAACGGAAGAAGAGGAGGCCGAACGATTGAGAAGGGAAGCAGAGGTTCCACACGCTGAAGAGCAAGATAAAGAAGCCGAGGAGAGAACGTTGAGGGCAGAGATCGACGCCCTTCGAGCAGAAAAAAGAAAGAGAACGGCAGAACAAATGGCCGAATGGGAGCGTATGAAGGACGAAATCCGAACCCTGAAGGAATTAGCCATCCCAAAGGTACCCCTTCCCGTGCAAAGGGGATCTCCCTTTTTGGATGAAGTTTCTCAGGCCCCTTTGCCGAGTAACTTCCGTTTTCCCGACATGAGCAAATACGACGGCTCGGGCCCGCCCGAGGACCACCTAGCCAGCTTCGAAGGTAACGCTGCGCTGTATCAGTTAGGAGACGATGCCGAGTCTTCGCCACCACACTAGCCCGGGGAGCCCAGCAGTGGTCTACCATGCTACCCGCCGGAGAGATCCGAAACTTCACAGACTTTACACGTTCTTTCCTCCGACAGTTCTCGAGCAGTCGAAGGAGGCCCTGCTCTGCCGTGAACCTGTTAAACATGCGACAAGGCGATCAAGAGAATCTACGAGACTATTTGAAAAGGTTTAACAAGGTCATGATGGAAGTACCTTCAGCCACTCCCGATCTGCTGATCGGAGCCTTTCATAACGGGCTGAAAGAGGGAGATCTCTTCAGGTCGTTAGTGAAGAAGTATCCGACCACCGTAGAAGAGCTGATAGTCCGAGTAGAAAAATACGTGCGGGTGGAAGAGGCGCACGGCTTCAAAAAGGCAGATAAAAAGAAGGCGATTGGGACGGTGGATATCGCCCGCGAGTTAACTCGCCCACAAAACCTTAAGGAAGATAACCCCAGACGGGAGGCGCCGAGACATGCCCCCACCAACAATACCCGATGGAAAATAAGCAAAGCAAGGGCGTTGGAGATGTGTGAAGGGCGGTATTTCTTGAAAAGGCCTTTTTCGAGTCGAGACGGACCGAGGAATCCCGTCTCCGGAGAATATTGCGAATTTCACCGCGAATATGGTCATACCACAGAAGGCTGTCTCCACCTGAACGATGAACTAGAGAAATTGGTGGAAACCAACCCCGAGGCTCGGGCTGAATTCGTAGAAGGAGAGGGAGGAAGCACATCCTGCAAACATCCCAGGAGAGAATTTAGAAGGGAGATGGACAGGGTACCACCCTGGGTGAATGCCAGACGCCCTGAGAGATATACCAACGTCCCTCAGGACGATATCAACGATCTCCCGAGCGGAGGGAAGCCGAGCCACGGAAGGAAGCCAAAGTTGATCGGACACGAGGCGACCGCAGGCAGGCCCACGAACGCGATCATACGCCGGAGAAACCTCATGTGCCACCTCGTCGGATCAACATGATATCAGGTGGACCTGCGATAGGGGATTCAAATAGGGCCAGGAAAGCTGAGGCAAGGAAGTTGGAGAATTGGGAGATAACTCCGGGGAAAAAGCGGTCGGGACCAACCATATCGTTTGGGCCGGAGGACTTTTATGGGGGAGACAACATCCATGAAGATGCCCTAGTCATTCGGGCAGAAATAGCCAATCACGATGTAGGGAGAGTGTTCGTCGATAATGGGAGCTCGGTGAACATCATATTCAAGGAGACAATGAATCAAATGGAGTTAGGAGAGTATCACATGGATCTGGTGGAAACAGCTTTGTTCGGATTCACCGGACACGCCATTGAGGCTGTGGGACTCATTCGACTACCGCTGACCCTCGGATCGGGAAAATTGAAGAAAACTAGGATCACCTCTTTCCTGGTGGTTGATATGACCTCCTCTTACAACGCTATATTAGGCCGACCGGCCTTAAGCTCTTTCGCTGCTGTAGCTTCAGCTTTACACCAAAAGATGAAATTCCCGGTTGGAGATCAAGTGGGGGAAGTGCTCGGGGACAGAAAGGTAGCGCGCAAGTGCTGTGTGGAAGAGGTGAGGATTGAATTAAAATCCCTCAAGAGCCGCCGAAACAGTCATCCTCGCAACCATGGAACTTCTTTCGTCATACACTCGGCTCAAGGGTTGACCCCGGAGGAAGAGATCGAAGAAGTCGTAGTTCGACCCCCGTCGGGCGTGGTCAAAATAGCCCGGGACTTACCTCCCGCGTTAAAAGAGGATCTCGTCATACAGCTGAAAAAGAATCAGGATGTGTTCGCATGGAGCGCGAATGAGCTAACAGTTATACCCCGAGAAGTGATGGAACACCGACTGAACATCTCCCACACCATCCGGCCCGTTTTCCAGAAGAAGAGACATTTAGGCGCCCAGAAGGATGCGATAGTAAAAGAACAAGTAGGAGATCTCCTTAAAGCAGGATACATTCGAGAGATCCAATTCCCGACTTGGCTTTCAAACGTCGTTTTAGTTCCCAAGCCGGGGGCGAAGTGGCGAATGTGTGTAGACTTCAGGGACTTAAACAAGGCATGCCCGAAAGACTGCTATCCCCTGCCACGGATCGATCAATTGGTGGATTCTACAGCCGAACATGAACTGCTATGCTTCCTCGATGCCTTCCAGGGTTACCATCAAATTGGGTTGGCCGAGGAAGACCAGCCTAAAGTCAGTTTCATCACGTCGGAGGGAACCTTTTGCTACGTGGTTATGCCATTCGGGCTCAAAAATGCGGGAGCTACGTACCAAAGGCTGATGGACCGGGTGTTTAGAGACCAGATCGGAAGAAATGTGGAGGTTTATGTAGATGACATCTTGATAAAGTCCAAAACACAGAGCAGCTTTTCAGCAGACATCCGCGAGACCTTCTCCACGGCTCGAAGATATGGATTGAAGCTGAATCCAGCCAAGTGCACATTCGGGGTTAGATCGGGAAAGTTTCTGGGATACATGGTAACTAGATCGGGAATTGAAGCCAATCCCGATAAAGTAAAAGCCATTACGGACATGACGTCCCCGATGACTCTCAACGACGTCCAACGATTGACAGGAAGGATCACGGCATTATCTCGATTCATCTCGCGGTCGGCCGAGCGGAGCACGCCATTCTTCAAAGTGCTAAGGAAGGTTAAGGACTTTGAGTGGACACCCGACTGTGAGAAAGCCTTTCAAGAATTGAAGGAGTATTTAAAGGAGCTGCCGTGTTGAACAAGCCCAAGCTCGCAGAGGAACTCACAGTATATCTCTCTGCCACTCCTCGGGCGGTCAGCTCGGTTCTAGTTCGGGAAGAGGACAAGATACAGAAACCGATCTACTTCGTTAGCCACATCTTGAAGGGAGCAGAGGCCCGATATTCTTCTCAAGAAAGGCTGCTCCTAGCATTGGTAATCACGGCACGAAAGCTGAGACCGTACTTCCTCTCCCATCCGATTGTGGTGTTAACGAATAGCCCGTTGGGAACGATCGTAACCCGACCGGATGTATCAGGAAGGTCGATCAAGTGGGTTACCGAGCTCGGCGAGTACGACATACAGTTTCGGCCTCGAGTGGCCGTTAAGGCCCAAGCCCTGGCAGACTTCATCGTCGAAATGGTGGACGAAGGACCTGCAGAGATGTGGAAGATCTACGTGGATGGGTCCTCTTGTCAGCAAGGAAACGGCGTGGGGCTGGTGATCGTCTCACCTTGGGGAGAGGAAACCAGTCTGGGGGTGAGTTTAGACTTCCGAGCATCCAACAACGAAACCGAGTATGAGGCGCTGCTGCTCGGGATGAGGACAGCCAGTAGAATGGGGTTAACCCGAGTAATCCTTTATTCTGACTCGCAGTTGGTAGTACAACAAATAGAGGAAAACTTCGATCAAAGAGGAAAGGCTGGCCGCATACGCCAAGATCTGCCGAGAGATGAAGGAAAAGTTTGAGGAATTCAAGTTAGTACTCATTAATAGGAGAGAGAATGAAAAGGCGGATCGAATTGCCAAATGGGCTAGTACACTAAATCCGCCCGAGAAAGGAGTGAAGGTGGAAAGGGCCCCCCAAATCCACCAGATAGAGAAGAGAGAAGCTAAGTGCCGAGGATTGGCGATACGACCTCTATCGATACCTAGAAGAACAGGTTCTTCCCGATGATAAGATACAGGCCCGAGTCATCCAAAAAGGGCAGGACGCTTCCTAATCATCGACGGGATTTTGTTCAAAAGATCCTACGCTGGCCCTCTTCTGAGATGCTTATCTAAAGAAGAATCTAAGGAAGTCTTAGTGGACATTCACGAAGGAAGCTGCGGAAGCCATATCGGGGGAATGGCGTTAGCGCGCAAGGCTATGCTGGCAGGCTTCTTCTGGCCAACCATGAAGACCGACTCGATCAAGATGGTGAGGGGCTGTCACAGATGCCAAAGACACGCGAATTTACAGAGAGCCCCCGCAGAGATGATGAAGGCAATCACGTCGGCATGTCCTTTCGATCAATGGGGTTTGGATATCGTCGGGCCATTTGAGGGCAACGTTACACAGAGAAAGTTTCTCCTGGTAGCTGTGGATTATTTTTCTAAGTGGGTAGAAGCTGAGGCCTTGGTCCGCATCACTGAAGCGGCAGTCATCTCCTTCCTCTGGAAGAACATATTATGCCGATTCGGCGTCCCGAAGAAGTTTATAAGTGACAACGGGAGACAATTCAGCGGACGTAAGCTTAAGGAGTGGTGCACTAATTATGGAATCGAGCAAGTGTTTACCTCAGTGGCTCACCCTCAGAGCAACGGCCAGGTAGAGGTAACGAATCGAACTATTGTACAGGCACTCAAGGTTAGGCTGGATGGGTTGAAGAGAGCCTGGTTTAACGAGCTACAGAGTGTGCTCTGGTCATATAGGACCACTCCTCGGGTCGGGACGGGAGAAACCCCATTTAGCCTGGTATATGGGAGCGAAGCCGTTCTACCCGTCGAGATAGGACAAGGAAGCACGAGGGTAATGATGTACTCGGATGACAACAACCAGCTTAGGGCGGATGAGCTCGATTTAATCGAAGAAGGAAGGGAGAAAGCTGCGTTGAGGATGGCAGCATATCAAAGAAAGGTTACCCGAGCCTATAACCGCAAGGTATGTCTGAAGAGGTTCGAGGAAGGGGACCTCGTCATGAAGGAGATACAACACAAAGGGGAAAGAGGAAAGCTCGACCCGAAGTACGAGGGACCTTACAAGGTGACTCGGAAGATTGGAGAGGCCGCCTACTATCTGGAGGATATGGAGGGGAAAAAGTTGGAGAGACCACACAACGCTCGACATTTAAGGAAATACTATCCTTGAAAGACCGAGCACCTATCCTATTATGCTACACGATATTTGCTTTGCTTTTCAGTTCACATAATTCTGTTACTTGCTTTGCTTCTCGGTTCACGTAATTCTATTTGGTTGTCCATTCTCAAACATATTATGGAAATGAAGATTGTCTATTTTTTTGCAAAAATAAGTCAAGACCTTGGACATAACGAGTTTGATTTCGCTGAACGAAAATTCTCCATCGAGAAGATATCTCGATCAAGGCCTCGGACGAAAACGAGGTTAACGAAAATTCTCCATCGAGAAGATATCTCGATCAAGGCCTCGGACGAAAACGAGGTTAACGAAAATTCTCCATCGAGAAGATATCTCGATCAAGGCCTCGGACGAAAACGAGGTTAACGAAAATTCTCCATCGAGAAGATATCTCGATCAAGGCCTCGGACGAAAACGAGGTTAACGAAAATTCTCCATCGAGAAGATATCTCGATCAAGGCCTCGGACGAAAACGAGGTTAACGAAAATTCTCCATCGAGAAGATATCTCGATCAAGGCCTCGGACGAAAACGAGGTTAACGAAAATTCTCCATCGAGAAGATATCTCGATCAAGGCCTTGGATGAAAACGAGGTTAACGAAAATTCTCCATCGAGAAGATATCTCGATCAAGGCCTCGGACGAAAACGAGGTTAACGAAAATTCTCCATCGAGAAGAAATCTCGATCATGGCCTTATATGAAAACAAGGTTAACCAAAAATCTCCATCGAGAAGAGATCTCGATCAAGACCTTGGGCGAAAACAAGGATCTCTCCAAAATACCAGGTAAAAGAATTTGGGCTAATAAATAACCTCGGCGCTAGGAAAACGGCTCGATTGAGACTTTAGTAATAACAAAAGATAACCCGCATGAAAGAGCAAAATTAACACCATCCGTTACAAGGAAAAAGAAACGACCGGGAATGCTGAAGAATGAAAATGACAGAGAATAACAAATTCTCCCGATCCACAATATCGCTAGGAAAAAGACACGCAATGATAAAATAAAACACAAGAAATTCACGGCCTCGGTCCCCGGGCATAAGGAGTTCCTGAATGCCTCATACGAGAAGGGGTGAAAGCTTCTTGAACGCCAAGAGTTTTTTGCCATCGTGCCTCAGAAACCCCACTCATGCAAGGAGAAAAAACTCGCCGAACGGGCCTCGAAACTCTCGCCCGAGTCCCCTCGTTGCCGGGTCCTGGGCGAAGTTCCTCGGCTTCAGCTCGGAAATTAGCTAAGGACACTTTCAATCTAGCGATCTCCCGATCTTTTTCGCTTAGAAAGGTTGTCAATCGGGCGCAAGCGTCCTCGTAGTATTTGAGCAGAGCACATTGTCGAGAGTAACGCCGAAGCCCCTCTCAAGAGAGTGAATAAGACTAATCAAGGAGGCCAGGAAAGGATAAAGTAAGAGATGAACTAAAAGGTGAAGGACGGCATGGCTAACCCGACTTTCGCTTAAAGCCCACCAATCCCAGAAATCCGAGTCAGAAAACCTTGCTAGACGGCGCTTCTCGTCAGGCTCCAAAAAACCCTCCACGAACTGACGGGAGAAGGTACCATCTGCCTCCAAAAGCAAACGAGGGGTGGGGCGAGGTTTCTCCAATAAGGGGGCCGTGAGGACCTGGCCTTCCCGGTGCGGGAAATCCGTGTTCTTGTTTGGAGAAAAGCCCGTCGCCTCCTCCCATAAATCCCAAAGAGGGCGTGGCCGAGAGTTTGAAGGGAATTTCCTCCTAAGCCGGGAGTGTGCCATCCTGAAAGACGTTAAAAAACTGGGCAAAAGAGGCGAAACCCAGAAAGAAAGGGGAAAATGAGTGAGTAAGAGGCGAAGAAAAAAGAAAATAGAATCCCAAGTTGGATAAATGAAATAACCTGGAGGAAGTAGGTTTAATGAGTTTTGAGGAGAGAAAAAGGGTTAACCAAAATCAGCTTAAATAAGGAAGATGAGCCCGTATAAGTCGGACGGTTATGAGGATTGGGTCTTGAAGGAGGCTCAAAAGTTTAAATAGAAGAACGCGAAGTCCGGGGATAAAGAGGACCGTTGGGTAACGTTCGAAAAGAGACCCGATGGAATAAGGGGACGCTTGAGGATTGTACTCGGGACGCATAGTTCAGCGGTCGAAGGAAAAGAAGAAAATATATAGTAAAGTACTAAAGGAGAAAAGTGCCCGATCACAATTGATTACGTAAACAGGAGAAAATGCAAAATGAAGATAATCCATATTAAACCGATACAAAAGGATTACAGTTGGGCTATTATAATAGAGTCAGAAAAGGAAAAAACGCAGACAGAAAGGAAAAAATATATTGTTCAAAAAGACATAAGAAATAAATCCATCCACACAGGCAGGGGCTTCTAAGGGAGAGCGGCCGAACCGGCCTGATTCAACTCCCTGACACTTGCTTCAACTACCACCGACTCAGTCCCCGCAGCTACCGACTCGACCCGGGGGGCTAGCTCTTCCTCTTCCTGAACTTGGGCTTCTGCTCCTTCTTGTTCGGGCATCTCCTGCTCAACGTCGGGTGCGGGCACTCCAGAGGATTTCTCGGGATTGCCGACGGGGGAGCGGACGGTCTCTTCAGTCTCCTCACTCGAAGGAGTGGCCACCACATCCTCCGGGACATCATCACCAGTACCCCCTCGAGCGAAGCGGTCGGGTGGATATCCTCCCGGAGGACACTCGGCGAGAGCTCGATCAACGTCTAACCAGTCGAGCTTCCACTTCTGACCAATGCCGGCCACCCTGAGTTGGTGGACGCACCCCAAAAACCATGGTGGAAGTACTCGACTACTTGCCTCCCGTACGCGGTGCGGGGCAGGTAGTCTCGATCGATGCTCTCCCCCAAGTCACGGAAGTTGGCCTCGGCTTCTTCTCGGGCAGCCCTCTCTTTGAGAAGGTCCTTTCTTATTTTCTCCGATTCCGCCCGTGCATCCCTCGCCTGTTTCTTCAGCTCCTCCTCCTTTAGTTTGATCTCCTCCTTTAGCCGAGCAACCTCCTCCTTCAAGTTCGCCTCGGACTGGGTAAGCTCGATGCAATCCTCATGCATGAAGAGCATCCTCTCCAAGGCCTCGGCGGCACAGGCAAAGCCCTAACAGATAAGAGAGAAAGAATAGGCAAAGCGACGGGGAGACATACACCCGAGAACGAGGAAATCTGTAAAGAAACCCATACCTGGCCCATGTGTTGGGCAAAGAGTGGGAAGAACTCTCGGGGTTGCAACCCGGAGAGGTGGGAGCGATTGACTTCAGAACGGAAGCCCCGCATATATTCCACACATTGAGCCCCACGGGGGCGATGAAAGTAATCGGGTTGCTCGAGGGAGTTCGTAGAAGCGGGGGAGCCCTCGCCTGCGCTCACGCTGACCCGAGAACTGGCCTTGGCCTTCTTGCCCGAGGGTTTATTGGAGGCCGCGGGCGCTTTCCTCTTAGGAGCTGCCTTAGGAGAACCCGAGGAGTCGGCGGAGACTTTAGCCTTGCCCTTGTTAAGAGCCCGGGTGACAGAAGCTGGTGGAGGCGCCTGGGAAGAACCACCCTCCTTCATCTCGCGAGAAATCTTAAGTAAGTCGGCGAGGTCCATGCGTGAATCTGGCAAGGAAGGGACAAAAAACCCTGTCAGAAAGGTAAATAAGGAAAGATAGAAGGAAATCGAGAAAGATATACCTAAATCATCTACTACTAGACCCTTGGAGCAATAATTAAAGTGGCAGAGAAGGTCATCCTTGACAAGCTCGGGAGCGCTGAAACTTCGTTCCCCGAGGATCTCCATGAACCTGTGGACCTCCGGGTCGGGGGCGGATGGAAGAGGGGTGGAAATGGATATGGCTTTAGGCCAGTGGTCGATAGTATCGTTCTCGGGACTGCCATCGGGGGAGCGAACATAGAAAAACTTCCTCATCCACCCCTTATGAGAGGAAGGGTTCCCGAGGAGAAACTCCCGAGAAGCCGTAGAAGAGAAGAAGAACTTGCCAGTTTCCTTTTGATTAACTTTCAAGAAGGCCAGGAGGAGGGGGAGAGAAAAGGGAAGCCGAAAATAGCGAATAAGTATGGCTAGGGATAGAAGAAGACTGTAGGAATTTGGTGTCAGCTGGCTCGGGGAAATCAGATAGTGGTTGCAGAGGTCAGCCAAGAACTGAGGCAAGGGAAGTCGAAGGCCCATGTCTATTTGATCGAGGAAATATGTATGAAAACCTTCGGGTGGTCCGCTGATCACGTCGCGAGGGCCAGGAATTCGCACTTCAAAGGCAGGGGTAAGCCCGAGCCGATCGACAATCACCGGGAGGTGAGAGTCCCGAAGGGAGGACACATTTACTTCGTGCCAAGGAAGTTTGACACGCTCGTGGAAACTCTCCATGCGAGAAGTCCAAATTGCTAGGGCTTGGAGATACGTTTTCTCGCTCGGGTACCCTACAATTTTAGGGGGGCGAAAAATATATAGGTCAGGGTAATCATCCAAGGCCTCAATCGCGTTGAGAAACGAAGTCAAAAACGGGGAAGAATCTTATGGGCAGCGTGAAGAGGAAAGGGAAATGGGTCGATTTGGAGAAGGTGAAGCCGTGATGTCGCTCATGATTAAGAAGACATGATATTCTAAAAAGATTAATCAGATAAACGCAGACGCAAATGAAAAGGAGCAAAGAGACGAACGTAGAAGGACAGAGAAAATTAGGGATGTCTATGGCGATGATGGTGGAAACCCAGGGCGAAAAAGATGAAATCAAGGGCGACAGAGATAAGAAATAAGAGAGAGAGAGGGCGAAGCAACTTACCAGAGATAAGGATGACGGAGATGATCGTAGCAGGGAAGGACGAATGCACCGATTTGAAGAACGAGGGTCACGCAGCGAAGTTTTAGCAGAGAATTAGAGAGAAAACGAGAAAAGGGGAGAATAAGAATAAAGAACCCTAGATAGAGAAGAAAATAAACGAAAGGGGAGAAGGCAAAGCGGCGATGAATGACACGTGGACTGACTGATGGGACGGGACTTCATTAAGGCGGCAATTTCCGCGCCTTCGGAAACAATGACGTAGCCGCCCGAGAAGGAAAGCAACGATGGAAAGGGGCGAGCAATGCTTGAGAGCGGCAAAGGAAGAAGAGGTCGAGGCCTCGGAAAGACCATCAGGAAAAAGATCTTCAAACAAGCGAGTTATTCTACCGCTAGCGCACGCCCAAAACTCACTACACTCGCTTTGGACTATTTTAGGGGGACTATTGTTACCTTCGGGATTATCAGCCAGCGGTAAAATAACCCGCGATTGGAAATGGCCCGCGTAAAGGGAGGCGGGAGAGAGGGAGCACTAAAGCCCGAGCAACCCTGGCGAAAGCGAGGAGAGTCCCACCGCGTCGGGAGATCCAGGGAGGCCCGAGGAAGTTGATCAGGGTAATCCCGTCTGAGTCCTGAGAGCGGCAGATAACCCGAACAGCTTGGACCCGAGGGAGTTAGAATCAGATGGCGAGACAAGCCTGAGGTGAAAGACCAGCCCGACCCGAGAAAGCCAGAATAAGAGAAGGAAGTTGAAGAAAAAGAGCGAGAAAGGGAGAACGTGGACTGAGTGGAATGGCCACGATCCCACACGACGCCCGCGGAAAACGCGGGTGGGAGGAAGACTAGGTCATGGCAACGAAGTTTAGAGTCAATATAAAAGGTAACGGTGAGGTTATTCCCAGGGATGCACACAAAAACAAAAACCATTTTTCACTAAGCCTAGTACCTGTCTTACTCCTTTGAAAGCCAAAAACTAACTTAAGCATCGGAGGGGCGTCGCCGGCAACCACACCGGCCCCCTCTAACGTGTTTTTCTGGTTTTTCGAGTCGTAGGTTTAAAGCGTTCGTTGACAGTTCGAAGAAGGCGCACAGTTCCGGTGTCAAGCCAAGGTCGTTTTCAAGGAGACAATGAATCAAATGGAGTTAGGAGAGTATCACATGGATCTGGTGGAAACAGCTTTGTTCGGATTCACCGAACACGCCATTGAGGCTGTGGGACTCATTCGACTACCGCTGACCCTCGGATCGGGAAAATTAAAGAAAACTAGGATCACCTCTTTCCTGGTGGTTGATATGACCTCCTCTTACAACGCTATATGAGGCCGACCGGCCTTAAGCTCTTTCGCTGCTGTAGCTTCAGCTTTACACCAAAAGATGAAATTCCCGGTTGGAGATCAAGTGGGGGAAGTGCTCGGGGACAGAAAGGTAGCGCGCAAGTGCTATGTGGAAGAGGTGAGGATTGAATTAAAATCCCTCAAGAGCCGCCGAAACAGTCATCCTCGCAACCATGGAACTTCTTTCGTCATACATGCGGCTCAAGGGTTGACCCCGGAGGAAGAGATCGAAGAAGTCGTAGTTCGACCCCCGTCGGGCGTGGTCAAAATAGCCCGGGACTTACCTCCCGCGTTAAAAGAGGATCTCGTCATACAGCTGAAAAAGAATCAGGATGTGTTCGCATGGAGCGCGAATGAGCTGACAGTTATACCCCGAGAAGTGATGGAACACCGACTGAACATCTCCCATACCATCCGGCCCGTTTTCCAGAAGAAGAGACATTTAGGCGCCCAGAAGGATGCGATAGTAAAAGAACAAGTAGGAGATCTCCTTAAAGCAGGATACATTCGAGAGATCCAATTCCCGACTTGGCTTTCAAACGTCGTTTTAGTTCCCAAGCCGGGGGGGAAGTGGCGAATGTGCGTAGATTTCAGGGACTTAAACAAGGCATGCCCGAAAGACTGCTATCCCCTGCCACGGATCGATCAATTGGTGGATTCTACAGCCGAACATGAACTGCTATGCTTCCTCGATGCCTTCCAGGGTTACCATCAAATTGGGTTGGCCGAGGAAGACCAGCCTAAAGTCAGTTTCATCACGTCGGAGGGAACCTTTTGCTACGTGGTTATGCCATTCGGGCTCAAAAATGCGGGAGCTACGTACCAAAGGCTGATGGACCGGGTGTTTAGAGACCAGATCGGAAGAAATGTGGAGGTTTATGTAGATGACATCTTGATAAAGTCCAAAACACAGAGTAGCTTTTCAGCAGACATCCGCGAGACCTTCTCCACGGCTCGAAGATATGGATTGAAGTTGAATCCAGCCAAGTGCACATTCGGGGTTAGATCGGGAAAGTTTCTGGGATACATGGTAACTAGATCGGGAATTGAAGCCAATCCCGATAAAGTGAAAGCCATTACGGACATGACGTCCCCGAGGACTCTCAACGACGTCCAACGATTGACAGGAAGGATCACGGCATTATCTCGATTCATCTCGCGGTCGGCCGAGCGGAGCACGCCATTCTTCAAAGTGCTAAGGAAGGTTAAGGACTTTGAGTGGACACCCGACTGTGAGAAAGCCTTTCAAGAATTGAAGGAGTATTTAAAGGAGCTGCCAGTGTTGAACAAGCCCAAGCTCGCAGAGGAACTCACAGTATATCTCTCTGCCACTCCTCGGGCGGTCAGCTCGGTTCTAGTTCGGGAAGAGGACAGATACAGAAACCGGTCTACTTCGTTAGCCACATCTTGAAGGGAGCAGAGGCCCGATATTCTTCTCAAGAAAGGCTGCTCCTAGCATTGGTAATCACGGCGCGAAAGCTGAGACCGTACTTCCTCTCCCATCCGATTGTGGTGTTAACGAATAGCCCGTTGGGAACGATCGTAACCCGACCGGATGTATCAGGAAGGTCGATCAAGTGGGTTACCGAGCTCGGCGAGTACGACATACAGTTTAGGCCTCGAGTGGCCGTTAAGGCCCAAGCCCTGGCAGACTTCATCGTCGAAATGGTGGACGAAGGACCTGCAGAGATGTGGAAGATCTACGTGGATGGGTCCTCTTGTCAGCAAGGAAACGGCGTGGGGCTGGTGATCGTCTCACCTTGGGGATAGGAAACCAGTCTGGGGGTGAGGTTAGACTTCCGAGCATCCAACAGCGAAACCGAGTATGAGGCGCTGCTGCTCGGGATGAGGACAGCCAGTAGAATGGGGTTAACCCGAGTAACCCTTTATTCTGACTCGCAGTTGGTAGTACAACAAATAGAGGAAAACTTCGTCATCAAAGAGGAAAGGCTGGCCGCATACGCCAAGATCTGCCGAGAGATGAAGGAAAAGTTTTAGGAATTCAAGTTAGTACTCATTAATAGGAGAGAGAATGAAAAGGCGGATCGAATTGCCAAATGGGCTAGTACACTAAATCCGCCCGAGAAAGGAGTGAAGGTGGAAAGGGCCCCCCAAATCCACCATATAGAGGGAAGAGAGAAGCTAAGTGCCGAGGATTGGCGATACGACCTCTATCGATACCTAGAAGAACAGGTTCTTCCCGATGATAAGATACAGGCCCGAGTCATCCAAAAAAGGGCAGGACGCTTCCTAATCATCGACGGGATTTTGTTCAAAAGATCCTACTCTGGCCCTCTTCTGAGATGCTTATCTAAAGAAGAATCTAAGGAAGTCTTAGTGGACATTCACGAAGGAAGCTGCGGAAGCCATATCGGGGGAATGGCTTTAGCGCGCAAGGCTATGCTGGCAGGCTTCTTCTGGCCAACCATGAAGACCGACTCGATCAAGATGGTGAGGGGCTGTCACAGATGCCAAAGACACGCGAATTTACAGAGAGCCCCCGCAGAGATGATGAAGGCAATCACGTCGGCATGTCCTTTCGATCAATGGGGTTTGGATATCGTCGGGCCATTTGAGGGCAACGTTACACAGAGAAAGTTTCTCCTGGTAGCTGTGGATTATTTTTCTAAGTGGGTAGAAGCTGAGGCCTTGATCCGCATCACTGAAGCGGCAGTCATCTCCTTCCTCTGGAAGAACATATTATGCCGATTCGGCGTCCCGAAGAAGTTTATAAGTGACAACGGGAGACAATTCAGCGGACGTAAGCTTAAGGAGTGGTGCACTAATTATGGAATCGAGCAAGTGTTTACCTCAGTGGCTCACCCTCAGAGCAACGGCCAGGTAGAGGTAACGAATCGAACTATTGTACAGGCACTCAAGGTTAGGCTGGATGGGTTGAAGAGAGCCTGGTTTAACGAGCTACAGAGTGTGCTCTGGTCATATAGGACCACTCCTCGGGTCGGGACGGGAGAAACCCCATTTAGCCTGGTATATGGGACCGAAGCCGTTCTACCCGTCGAGATAGGACAAGGAAGCACGAGGGTAATGATGTACTCGGATGACAACAACCAGCTTAGGGCGGATGAGCTCGATTTAATCGAAGAAGGAAGGGAGAAAGCTGCGTTGAGGATGGCAGCATATCAAAGAAAGGTTACCCGAGCCTATAACCGCAAGGTATGTCTGAAGAGGTTCGAGGAAGGGGACCTCGTCATGAAGGAGATACAACACAAAGGGGAAAGAGGAAAGCTCGACCCGAAGTACGAGGGACCTTACAAGGTGACTCGGAAGATTGGAGAGGCCGCCTACTATCTGGAGGATATGGAGGGGAAAAAGTTGGAGAGACCACACAACGCTCGACATTTAAGGAAATACTATCCTTGAAAGACCGAGCACCTATCCTATTATGCTACACGATATTTGCTTTGCTTTTCAGTTCACATAATTCTGTTACTCGCTTTGCTTCTCGGTTCACGTAATTCTATTTGGTTGTCCATTCTCGAACATATTATGGAAATGAAGATTGTCTATTTTTTTGCAAAAATAAGTCAAGACCTTGGACATAACGAGTTTGATTTCGCTGAACGAAAATTCTCCATCGAGAAGATATCTCGATCAAGGCCTCGGACGAAAACGAGGTTAACGAAAATTCTCCATCGAGAAGATATCTCGATCAACGCCATGGATGAAAACGAGGTTAACGAAAATTCTCCATCGAGAAGATATCTCGATCAAGGCCTCGGACGAAAACGAGGTTAACGAAAATTCTCCATCGAGAAGATATCTCGATCAAGGCCTTGGATGAAAACGAGGTTAACGAAAATTCTCCATCGAGAAGATATCTCGATCAAGGCCTCGGACGAAAACGAGGTTAACGAAAATTCTCCATCGAGAAGAAATCTCGATCAAGGCCTTATATGAAAACAAGGTTAACCAAAAATCTCCATCGAGAAGAGATCTCGATCAAGACCTTGGGCGAAAACAAGGATCTCTCCAAAATACCAGGTAAAAGAATTTGGGCTAATAAATAACCTCGGCGCTAGGAAAACGGCTCGATTGAGACTTTAGTAATAACAAAAGATAACCCGCATGAAAGAGCAAAATTAACACCATCCGTTACAAGGAAAAAGAAACGACCGGGAATGCTGAAGAATGAAAATGACAGAGAATAACAAATTCTCCCGATCCACAATATCGCTAGGAAAAAGACACGCAATGATAAAATAAAACACAAGAAATTCACGGCCTCGGTCCCCGGGCATAAGGAGTTCCTGAATGCCTCATACGAGAAGGGGTGAAAGCTTCTTGAACGCCAAGAGTTTTTTGCCATCGTGCCTCAGAAACCCCACTCATGCAAGGAGAAAAAACTCGCCGAACGGGCCTCGAAACTCTCGCCCGAGTCCCCTCGTTGCCGGGTCCTGGGCGAAGTTCCTCGGCTTCAGCTCGGAAATTAGCTAAGGACACTTTCAATCTAGCGATCTCCCGATCTTTTTCGCTTAGAAAGGTTGTCAATCGGGCGCAAGCGTCCTCGTAGTATTTGAGCAGAGCACATTGTCGAGTGTAACGCCGAAGCCCCTCGCAAGAGAGTGAATAAGACTAATGAAGGAGGTCAGGAAAGGATAAAGTAAGAGATGAACTAAAAGGTGAAGGACGGCATGGCTAACCCGACTTTCGCTTAAAGCCCACCAATCCCAGAAATCCGAGTCAGAAAACCTTGCTAGACGGCGCTTCTCGTCAGGCTCCAAAAAACCCTCCATGAACTGACGGGAGGAGGTACCATCTGCCTCCAAAAGGAAACGAGGGGTGGGGCGAGGTTTCTCCAATAAGGGGGCCGTGAGGACCTGGCCTTCCCGGTGCGGGAAATCCGTGTTCTTGTTTGGAGAAAAGCCCGTCGCCTCCTCCCATAAATCCCAAAGAGGGCGTGGCCGAGAGTTTGAAGGGAAGTTCCTCCTAAGCCGGGAGTGTGCCATCCTGAAAGACGTTAAAAAACTGGGCAAAAGAGGCGAAACCCAGAAAGAAAGGGGAAAATGAGTGAGTAAGAGGCGAAGAAAAAAGAAAATAGAATCCCAAGTTGGATAAATGAAATAACCTGGAGGAAGTAGGTTTAATGAGTTTTGAGGAGAGAAAAAGGGTTAACCAAAATCAGCTTAAATAAGGAAGATGAGCCCGTATAAGTCGGACGGTTATGAGGATTGGGTCTTGAAGGAGGCTCAAAAGTTTAAATAGAAGAACGCGAAGTCCGGGGATAAAGAGGACCGTTGGGTAACGTTCGAAAAGAGACCCGATGGAATAAGGGGACGCTTGAGGATTGTACTCGGGACGCATAGTTCAGCGGTCGAAGGAAAAGAAGAAAATATATAGTAAAGTACTAAAGGAGAAAAGTGCCCGATCACAATTGATTACGTAAACATGAGAAATGCAAAATGAAGATAATCCATATTAAACACGATACAAAAGGATTACAGTTGGGCTATTATAATAGAGTCAGAAAAGGAAAAAACGCAGACAGAAAGGAAAAGATATATTGTTCAAAAAGACATAAGAAATAAATCCATCCACACAGGCAGGGGCTTCTAAGGGAGAGCGGCCGAACCGGCCTGATTCAACTCCCTGACACTTGCTTCAACTACCACCGACTCAGTCCCCGCAGCTACCGACTCGACCCGGGGGGCTAGCTCTTCCTCTTCCTGAACTTGGGCTTCTGCTCCTTCTTGTTCGGGCATCTCCTGCTCAACGTCGGGTGCGGGCACTCCAGAGGATTTCTCGGGATTGCCGACGGGGGAGCGGACGGTCTCTTCAGTCTCCTCACTCGAAGGAGTGGCCACCACATCCTCCGGGACATCATCACCAGTACCCCCTCGAGCGAAGCGGTCGGGTGGATATCCTCCCGGAGGACACTCGGCGAGAGCTCGATCAACGTCTAACCAGTCGAGCTTCCACTTCTGACCAATGCCGGCCACCCTGAGTTGGTGGACGCACCCCCAAAAACCATGGTGGAAGTACTCGACTACTTGCCTCCCATACGCGGTGCGGGGCAGGTAGTCTCGATCGATGCTCTCCCCCAAGTCACGGAAGTTGGCCTCGGCTTCTTCTCGGGCAGCCCTCTCTTTGAGAAGGTCCTTTCTTATTTTCTCCGATTCCGCCCGTGCATCCCTCGCCTGTTTCTTCAGCTCCTCCTCCTTTAGTTTGATCTCCTCCTTTAGCCGAGCAACCTCCTCCTTCAAGTTCGCCTCGGACTGGGTAAGCTCGATGCAATCCTCATGCATGAAGAGCATCCTCTCCAAGGCCTCGGCGGCACAGGCAAAGCCCTAACAGATAAGAGAGAAAGAATAGGCAAAGCGACGGGGAGACATACACCCGAAACGAGGAAATCTGTAAAGAAACCCATACCTGGCCCATGTGTTGGGCAAAGAGTGGGAAGAACTCTCGGGGTTGCAACCCGGAGAGGTGGGAGCGATTGACTTCAGAACGGAAGCCCCGCATATATTCCACACATTGAGCCCCACGGGGGCGATGAAAGTAATCGGGTTGCTCGAGGGAGTTCGTAGAAGCGGGGGAGCCCTCGACTGCGCTCACGCTGACCCGAGAACTGGCCTTGGCCTTCTTGCCCGAGGGTTTGCTGGAGGCCGCGGGCGCTTTCCTCTTAGGAGCTGCCTTAGGAGAACCCGAGGAGTCGGCGGAGACTTTAGCCTTGCCCTTGTTAAGAGCCCGGGTGACAGAAGCTGGTGGAGGCGCCTGGGAAGAACCACCCTCCTTCATCTCGCGAGAAATCTTAAGTAAGTCGGCGAGGTCCATGCGTGAATCTGGCAAGGAAGGGACAAAAAACCCTGTCAGAAAGGTAAATAAGGAAAGATAGAAGGAAATCGAGAAAGATATACCTAAATCATCTACTACTAGACCCTTGGAGCAATAATTAAAGTGGCAGAGAAGGTCATCCTTGACAAGCTCGGGAGCGCTGAAACTTCGTTCCCCGAGGATCTCCATGAACCTGTGGACCTCCGGGTCGGGGGCGGATGGAAGAGGGGTGGAAATGGAGATGGCTTTAGGCCAGTGGTCGATAGTATCGTTCTCGGGACTGCCATCGGGGCGACATAGCATGAGGAAGCGAAGAAACTAGAAGTAGAAGAGAAGAAGAACTTGCCAGTTTCCTTTTGATTAACTTTCAAGAAGGCCAGGAGGAGGGGGAGAGAAAAGGGAAGCCGAAACTAGCGAATAAGTATGGCTAGGAATAGAAGAAGACTGTAGGAATTTGGTGTCAGCTGGCTCGGGAAATCAGATAGTGGTTGCAGAGGTCAGCCAAGAACTGAGGCAAGGGAAGTCGAAGGCCCATGTCTATTTGATCGAGGAAATATGTATGAAAACCTTCGGGTGGTCCGCTGATCACGTCGCGAGGGCCAGGAATTCGCACTTCAAAGGCAGGGGTAAGCCCGAGCCGATCGACAATCACCGGGAGGTGAGAGTCCCGAAGGGAGGACACATTTACTTCGTGCCAAGGAAGTTTGACACGCTCGCGGAAACTCTCCATGCGAGAAGTCCAAATTGCTAGGGCTTGGAGATATGCTTTCTCGCTCGGGTACCCTACAATTTTAGGGGGGCGAAAAATATCTAGGTCAGGGTAATCATCCTAGGCCTCAATCGCGTTGAGAAACGAAGTCAAAAACGGGGAAGAATGTTCCGGGCAGCGTGAAGAGGAAAGGGAAATGGGTCGATTTGGAGAAGGTGAAGCCGTGATGTCGCTCATGATTAAGAAGCATGATATCCTAAAAAGATTAATCAGATAAACGCAGACGCAAATGAAAAGGAGCAAAGAGACGAACGTAGAAGGACAGAGAAAATTAGGGATGTCTATGGCGATGATGGTGGAAACCCAGGGCGAAAAAGATGAAATCAAGGGTGACAGAGATAAGAAATAAGAGAGAGAGAGGGCGAAGCAACTTACCAGAGATAAGGATGACGGAGATGATCGTAGCAGGGAAGGACGAATGCGCCGATTTGAAGAACGAGGGTCACGCAGCGAAGTTTTAGCAGAGAATTAGAGAGAAAACGAGAAAAGGGGAGAATAAGAATAAAAAACCCTAGATAGAGAAGAAAATAAACGAAAGGGGAGAAGGCAAAGCGGCGATGAACGACACGTGGACTGACTGATGGGACGGGACTTCATTAAGGCGGCAATTTTCCCGCCTTCGGAAACAATGACGTAGCCGCCCGAGAAGGAAAGCAACGATGGAAAGGGGCGAGCAATGCTTGAGAGCGGCAAAGGAAGAAGAGGTCGAGACCTCGGAAAGACCATCAGGAAAAAGATCTTCAAACAAGCGAGTTATTCTACCGCTAGCGCACGCCCAAAACTCACTACACTCGCTTTGGACTATTTTAGGGGGACTATTGTTACCTTCGGGATTATCAGCCAGCGGTAAAATAACCCGCGATTGGAAATGGCCCGCGTAAAGGGAGGCGGGAGAGAGGGATCACTAAAGCCCGAGCAACCCTGGCGAAAGCGAGGAGAGTCCCACCACGTCGGGAGATCCAGGGAGGCCCGAGGAAGTTGATCAGGGTAATCCCGTCTGAGTCCTGAGAGCGGCAGATAACCCGAACAGCTTGGACCCGAGGGAGTTAGAATCAGATGGCGAGACAAGCCTGAGGTGAAAGACCAGCCCGACCCGAGAAAGCCAGAATAAGAGAAGGAAGTTGAAGAAAAAGAGCGAGAAAGGGAGAACGTGGACTGAGTGGAATGGCCACGATCCCACACGACGCCCGCGGAAAACGCGGGTGGGAGGAAGACTAGGTCATGGCAACGAAGTTTAGAGTCAATATAAAAGGTAACGGTGAGGTTATTCCCAGGGATGCACACAAAAACAAAAACCATTTTTCACTAAGCCTAGTACCTGTCTTACTCCTTTGAAAGCCAAAAACTAACTTAAGCATCGGAGGGGCGTCGCCGGCAACCACACCGGCCCCCTCTAACGTGTTTTTCTGGTTTTTCGAGTCGCAGGTTTAAAGCGTTCGTTGACAGTTCGAAGAAGGCGCACAGTTCCGGTGTCAAGCCAAGGTCGTTTTCAAGGAGACAATGATCAAGTTAGGAGAGTATCACATGGATGGAAACAGCTTTGTTCGGATTCAGGAGAGTATCACATGGATGGTGGAAACAGCTTTGTTCGGATTCACCGGACACGTCATTGATCCGACGAGGTGGCACATGAGGTTTCTCCGGCGTATGATCGCGTTCGTGGGCCTGCCTGCGGTCGCCTCGTGTCCGATCAACTTTGGCTTCCTTCCGTGGCTTGGGGTATAACTGTTAGCTCATTCGCGCTCCATGCGAACGCATCCTGATTCTTTTTCAGCTGTATGACGAGATCCTCTTTTAACGCGGGAGGTAAGTCCCGGGCTATTTTGACCACGCCCGACGGGGGTCGAACTACGACTTCTTCGATCTCTTCCTCCGGGGTCAACCCTTGAGCCGCGTGTATGACGAAAGAAGTTCCATGGTTGCGAGGATGACTGTTTCGGCGGCTCTTGAGGGATTTTAATTCAATCCTCACCTCTTCCACATAGCACTTGCGCGCTACCTTTCTGTCCCCGAGCACTTCCCCCACTTGATCTCCAACCGGGAATTTTATCTTTTGGTGTAAAGCTGAAGCTACAGCAGCGAAAGAGCTTAAGGCCGATCGGCCTAATATAGCGTTGTAAGAGGAGGTCATATCAACCACCAGGAAAGAGGTGATCCTAGTTTTCTTCAATTTTCCCGATCCGAGGGTCAGCGGTAGTTGAATGAGTCCCACAGCCTCAATGGCGTGTCCGGTGAATCCGAACAAAGCTGTTTCCACCAGATCCATGTGATACTCTCCTAACTCCATTTGATTCATTGTCTCCTTGAATATGATGTTCACCGAGCTCCCATTATCGACGAACACTCTCCCTACATCGTGATTGGCTATTTCTGCCCGAATGACTAGGGCATCTTCATGGGTGTTGTCTCCCCCATAAAAGTCCTCCGGCCCAAACGATATGGTTGGTCCCGACCGCTTTTTCCCCGGAGTTATCTCCCAATTCTCCAACTTCCTTGCCTCAGCTTTCCTGGCCCTATTTGAATCCCCTATCGCAGGTCCACCTGATATCATGTTGATCCGACGAGGTGGCACATGAGGTTTCTCCGGCGTATGATCGCGTTCGTGGGCCTGCCTGCGGTCGCCTCGTGTTCGATCAACTTTGGCTTCCTTCCGTGGCTCGGCTTCCCTCCGCTCGGGAGATCGTTGATATCGTCCTGAGAGCCGTTGGTATCTCTCAGGGCGTCTGGCATTCACCCAGGGTGGTACCCTGTCCATCTCCCTTCTAAATTCTCTTCTGGGATGTTTGCGGGATGTGCTTCCTCCCTCTCCTTCTACGAATTCAGCCCGAGCCTCGGGGTTGGTTTCCACCAATTTCTCTAGTTCATCGTTCAGGTGGAGACAGCCTTCTGTGGTATGACCATATTCGCGGTGAAATTCGCAATATTCTCCGGAGACGGGATTCCTCGGTCCGTCTCTACTCGAAAAAGGCCTTTTCAAGAAATACCGCCCTTCACACATCTCCAACGCCCTTGCTTTGCTTATTTTCCATCGGGTATTGTTGGTGGGGGCATGTCTCGGCACCTCCCGTCTGGGGTTATCTTCCTTAAGGTTTTGTGGGCGAGTTAACTCGCGGGCGATATCCACCGTCCCAATCGCCTTCTTTTTATCTGCCTTTTTGAAGCCGTGCGCCTCTTCCACCCGCACATATTTTTCTACTCGGACTATCAGCTCTTCAACGGTGGTCGGATACTTCTTCACTAACGACCTGAAGAGATCTCCCTCTTTCAGCCCGTTATGAAAGGCTCCGATCAGCAGATCGGGAGTGGCTGAAGGTACTTCCATCATGACCTTGTTAAACCTTTTCAAATAGTCTCGTAGATTCTCTTGATCGCCTTGTCGCATGTTTAACAGGTTCACGGCAGAGCAGGGCCTCCTTCGACTGCTCGAGAACTGTCGGAGGAAAGAACGGGTAAAGTCTGTGAAGTTTCGGATCTCTCCGGCGGGTAGCATGGTAAACCACTGCTGGGCTCCCCGGGCTAGCTGTGGTAAACCACTCATGTCGGGAAAACGGAAGTTACTCGGCAAAGGGGCCTGAGAAACTTCATCCGAAAAGGGAGATCCCCTTTGCACGGGAAGGGGCTTTGGGATGGCTAATTCCTTCAGGGTTCGGATTTCGTCCTTCATACGCTCCCATTCGGCCATTTGTTCTGCCGTTCTCTTTCTTTTTTCTGCTCGAAGGGCGTCGATCTCTGCCCTCAACGTTCTCTCCTCGGCTTCTTTATCTTGCCCTTCAGCGTGTGGAACCTCTGCTTCCCTTCTCAATCGTTCGGCCTCCTCTTCTTCCGTTTCGTCACGTGGCGGTGAATTACAGCGGGTTTTTCGGGTCTTCTCTGCCCTCAACATCTCAACCTCAGCTCTTAACTTTCCAAATTCCGCATCGAATGATTCTCTCAGCCTTCTCTCAATCTCTTCCGCCGTGAGTACCTCTTCTGTCGGTGGTGAATGGGGGTCGTTTGCAGAATCCATCATGAATTTTTCTAGGAATAGCGGTCCCCACAGACGGCGCCAATGATGTGTTCTGCTGAAAACGACCTTGGCTTGACACCGGAACTGTGCGCCTTCTTCGAACTGTCAACGAACGCTTTAAACCTACGACTCGAAAAACCAGAAAAACACGTTAGAGGGGCCGGTGTGGTTGCCGGCGACGCCCCTCCGATGCTTAAGTTAGTTTTTGGCTTTCAAAGGAGTAAGACAGGTACTAGGCTTAGTGAAAAATGGTTTTTGTTTTTGTGTGCATACCTGGGAATAACCTCACCGTTACCTTTTATATTGACTCTAAACTTCGTTGCCATGACCTAGTCTTCCTCCCACCCGCGTTTTCCGCGGGCGTCGTGTGGGATCGTGGCCATTCCACTCAGTCCACGTTCTCCTTTCTCGCTCTTTTTCTTCAACTTCCTTCTCTTATTCTGGCTTTCTCGGGTCGGGCTGGTCTTTCACCTCAGGCTTGTCTCGCCATCTGATTCTAACTCCCTCGGGTCCAAGCTGTTCGGGTTATCTGCCGCTCTCAGGACTCAGACGGGATTACCCTGATCAACTTCCTCCGGCCTCCCTGGATCTCCCGACGCGGTGGGACTCTCCTCGCTTTCGCCAGGGTTGCTCGGGCTTTAGTGCTCCCTCTCTCCCGCCTCCCTTTACGCGGGCCATTTCCAATCGCGGGTTATTTTACCGCTGGCTGATAATCCCGAAGGTAACAAAAGCCGTCTGTGAAACATGGACCAAGGACGCTAGGTGTCCCTTCAGCCGATTGGCCAAGATCTTAGAGATCACCTTGTAGAGGACGTTGCAACAGGAAATGGGTCTGAAATCCGTTGCCCATCTAGGTGTATCTCGCTTCGGAATCAAAGTAATGAGGGTGCTGTTGAGTCCCTTCAATAGTCTGCCTGTAACGAAGAAATCTAGGACCGCCTTCACCATCTCATCGCCCACAATGCCCCACGCAGCTCGAAAGAAACCGACCGTATACCCGTCAGGCCCAGGTGCTTTCTCATCCCGCATAGAGAAAAGCGCTTCACGAATCTCCGTGGCCGTCACAAAGGTGATCATAGAAGCAGCGTTCGCTGGGGAAAGCGTACGCATCACCGCTCTCTGCACATCAATAGGAATGATAGGCGTTGGGTGAGCAGACTGCCCCAATAAGCCCTGATAGAACCCGATCAGCTCGCCCTCCACCTGATTCGGTTCTTCGAGGAGGTCTCCATTTGCAGCCTCAAGTGACCAAATGCGGTTAGTAGCTCGCCGCATGGCTACCCTACTAAAGAAATAGGATGTGCACTAATCCCCATCCTTCAGCCATGCAAGCTTGGCCCTCTGCGATAACATCGAATGCTCAATATCCACCGCCTTAGCATATAACGCCCGACATAGCCTTTCCAGCTCATAGAAAGAGGCCTCCTGAGGGAAACGATAGGCAAAATCCTGTGCAATATCAAGAAGGTGTTTCGCCTCCGTGACATTCGCCGTCAAATTGCCCTTCGATCGTCGCAACCGAAGCATGGCCTGCTTCAACAGCTTCAGCTTCCTAACCAAAACAAACATAGGAAAGCCATGCAACGAAGTATTCCAGACATTTTGCACTATGCCCAAGAAAGCCGGGTCCTTCGTCAGGAAATTATCAAATCGAAAAGTCGCCTTATACTGCCGATTCGTATTAGCCCCCAAAAGCACAGGCGAGTGGTCAGAGGTCGCAGGTAAGCCGCACCTACAGAAGACATCCGTAAACCTGGTGAACCACTGAGGGTTTCCTAGTATACGATCCAATCGCCGCCAGATCCCCGCATCAGACCGCTGCTGATTATACCACGTGAATACCTGGCCCATCGTAGGTATTGTCACCAAATCAGCACCTACCAAACACGCTTGGAATTCCTCCATATCAAGTCGAGAGGGCGAACCACCACGCCCCTCCCCCGTGTGCAAAATGGCATTGAAGTCCCCCATGACTATCCATGCATCCGCCACACGAGCTGATGATATAGTAATTAACTCCTCCCATAGGGGCAGCCTCTCCTCCCTCCTGGATTTCCCATATGCAAAGGAAACAAAGATGATATCCCCCGTCATTGCCAACGCCACTCGAATGAACAGCTTGGGTTGAGAACCCAAGGATATCCACACCCATAAAAGTCGGGTCCCACCCGACCCATATACGCGACGACGGTCCATCTTCATAATCAAAGAACCATTGCCAATTTGATCTAAGGCTACCTGATATAAATCCCGCATTAGATCCGCCACCTGTGTCTCTAGAAGCCCAATCATGTGCAGCCCCTCTGGTGAAATCAGCTCCCCCACCGTCCTCCTGTGGTCTTGCTTATTAAGACCACGCACATTCCAAGCACCCGCTGCTAACATTAATTCACCCCATTGCGGGCTGCAGCTGCTTTAGGGCCCGAAGTAGATGAATGAGACAATAAGTGATCAGCATCCGCGTCATTCAATCCTCGTAACAAGGCGAATGAGTTATGATCAGAATGACCCTCATCCCCAGATAGACGAGGGAGGTGTGGGTCATTCGAGGAGTTTGCATCAGCTTGGCGCACATTTATCTGTTGCCCGCCCTGCTTCGAAGTGGACGGCTCCACCAGTTTAGCCTTCCCATGGGCACCAATCTGGTGCCATTCCGTACGGCTGCCTCAGTCACGTGACCGCTCCCGCGTATTACGCCGTGGATGTTCCCGACTCCCCACGGGCTTGGAGACTGGTTTTGGGGCCAGTGTAGGTCGCGCCAGTTGCCGAGGCTCGCGCTGTGTACTAGAAGCTTTCCTCTTAGGACATTGTGTATCCCCATGGGCCCATGTCGCACAAGATTCGCACCTCGCCGGGCGCCACTCATAATCAACTCGAACATGTACAGTCCCAGATGTGCCACCATCCTCCTTTGGCACCTCAATATGAACCTCCTCAATAAAAGGCGTTGCGAGCGTCTTCATGATGCAAACCCGTGCATAATCGATTCTTTCCCCTTTTGCCGTGATCCCATCCGCAAATAATGGCCTACCAACACCACTAGCCAGAACTGCCAAGCCTTTCTGAGTCCATAATTCACTAGGGACATTCCAGAGCTTCACCCAAAGAGGAACTTCAACGAATTCTTTTCGCTCGAGCGACATACCCGGCCTCCACATTTCCAACTATGTGAAATGCTATTAATATAAATCTCGGCATGTTGATAAATCTCGAGCTTTAAAGTCATCGAGATTCATGGATGTTGAGCTCTTACACCAAATGTCGAGATGTTTGTTGAGCTTTTACACAAAATGTCGAGATATTATATAGAATTTTGAAGTCAATATCACGCATGGATTTCGAGGTTCACTGTAAGAATACATCTCGACATAAATTAAGATGGACCTCGAGCTGCTTTGCTAGTTAAATCTTGATATGCTTTCGAGATGTATACTGAGATAATAAACAAATATGTCGAGCTGTATGTTGGAATTATAAACAAGGTTCGAGACTAATTATTATTATTATTTTTTTAATAACCGGGGAAAGCCGATGGTGAAACCCCGGGGCCGACCCACTACCTGCTAAGCAGGCCGACCAGGTCAATCGCACATGTCTGGGCCCATGTGGGCAGGCTTAGGGAAATGTCACAAGGATGGGATTCGAACCCAGGACCTCTCCCAACATGACCCTAAGCGCCTCAGCTTGAAGATAGATCTCGAGTTTCATTTCGAGATTCAGTCTCGAATTTTGATCTCGACATTCCTATATTTTATGAAGATTTCGAAATGGTTCTCGAGATTTATAATCTAAAAAAATCCTATCATATCACTTGCGACTTTCGATCAAAACCTATCCTCTCAAGAACAGTAATTGTCACATAACCTTCAGAAACCCTAGCACATAATTCTTTCGTGCTTTTAATAATTTTTTGGAGCATGCTACTATTTGAATAAGAACATAAAACCTAGTAAAAGATACCTACTACAATTCAAGCTTCCTAAAACATAACTATAAGAATTCATTCTTAAAACCCTTCCAGATTAAATCTATATAAACCCTAAGCATAGACGTAACCTTTTATGTTTAATATCTCTAATACACATGAAGATACATAAAAAAAATACATTGTTATGATAAGGATTATACCCCTTTCCTTAGCTCAAGTCCGTCGAGCTCTTCGTTTTCCTCTTTTCTTTAATTTCGAAACTTTATCCTGTGATATGTATTTCTTTTCGTTTTTCAGCTTTCATTAGTTTCTCCCTTATGGTATATACATATTCTTTCCCTATCCTATGGATTGAGTGTTAAGTTCAACAAATGACGTCACCTAATACTTATCTTTATATAAGTTATTATATTAAAATAACTTTTCTTCGTTACTACGTTTTCAAATTCTTAATCACGAAAGTTTCTTTATTCTAATTATGCTTCCTTATTCTATTAAATCTTTTAACTAGTATTCTAATTTAATTCCCCAAATAATGAGCATAATTCTATTATTTACATGCTATTTGATTTCGAAATTCTCTTCTTTTAATGGTCTTGATGGTATTAATTAAGTAAACAACTTTCTCTTGAGAATCATAAATTTCGAGATCCAAAGATCTCGAGATCCCAAGATTCTGTGATAAAAATTTCAAGATCCTTTGTTTCGAAATTCCTCCCTTCCTATCTCATATATAAAACCCTTGCTAAGTTCAATTAATTCTACTATTTGGTTAGTTTCCCTAATAGTACCTAATATGTAACCACGTTGACACATAAAATCATAGAACAGGTTCCATGCAGTCATGTAAGTCACATAATATGTATGCACATAATCACAAAATTCATGTAATAGCAGTCATATAGTCACATAACGTGTATGCAAATTTCTTGGCCGGCTTACTTACGGGACTCGGGTATTACATCCTCCCCCTTAAAAGGATTTCGCCCCCGAAATCAGGTAGGGAGAAATAGCTCAGGGTAGCGATTTCTCATATCATCTTCTCGTTCCCACGTAGCTTCTTCCGTGGACTGATTCTGCCATAACACCTTGACTAATGGAATCTCTTTATTCCGTAATCGTTTCATGTCGTACATTAGGATATCCACTGGCTTTTACTCGTAACTCAAATCTAGCTTAAGCTGTTGATGAAGATTTTCAGTGTTCAACACATGGCTTGGATCTGCGACGTATTTTCGTAACGTCGATACGTGAAAGACATCGTGCACTTGAGCTAGCGTATTAGGTATTTCCAATTGGTATTCGACTTCGCTAACTTTCCTAAGGACTCGAACGGTCCAATGTACCTCGGGCTTTTGCCTTTCTTCCCAAACCGCTTAACGCCTTTCATAGGTGACACTTTTAGAAATACATAATCCTCTGGTTCAAATTCTAGTGGTCTACGCTTTTGGTCTGCGTAGCTTTTCTGTCTACTTTTGGCCGTTTTCATCCGTTCACGTACCTTTGATATTGCTTCCGTCACTTCTTGCACTAGATCGGGCCCTAGTATTGCTCCTTCTCCGACCTCATTCCAATGGATTGGTGATCTGCATTTGCGTCCGTATAGCGCTTCATATGGAGCTATTCCGATCATTGCATGAAAACTATATTGTATGAGAATTCAATGAAAGGAAGGTATGCTCCAATTTCATTTAAAGTCGAGTACGCAGGCTCGCAGCATGTCTTCCAACGTTTGGATTGCTCGTTCAGACTGTCCGTCTGTCTGAGGATGGTAGGCAGTACTGAATGATAACTTGGTTCCCATGTCCTTCTGCAAACTCATCCAGAACTTGGATAAGAACCTCGAATCACGATCGGAAATAATCGAGATTGGAACTCCGTGAAGTCGTACTATTTCTTGGATGCATAGTTCTGCATATCGTTCCATGGAAAATGTTGTGCTGATCGGTAGAAAGTTGGCAGACTTGGTCAATCGATCAACAATGACCCATATAGCGTCGTGGCCCTTTGCAGTCTTAGGCAAGCAAATAACGAAGTCCATCGTAATGTGATCCCACTTCTATTCAGGTACTGGCAAGGATTGTAAGGTTCCTGCCGGTCGTTGATGCTCTGCCTTAATTTGTTGACATGTCAGGCATTGGCTTACGAAGGTTGCGACTCTTTTCATCCCTGGCCCAATAATGGCTTCATAGGTCTCTGTTACATGTTCGTCGCTCCCGGGTGGATAGAATAAACGGTGGTATGGGCTTCCGTCATGACAGTCTTTCGAAGTTCGGTGTCGTTAGGAACATATAGACGTTTTCTATAGTATAAGGTTCCGTCATTGGTAAAGTCTGCTGATCTTTGTTCCATTGATGCTTCTTTGATTCAGATATAACTCATCATTCTCCTGGGCCTTCGTAGTCTGCTCCATCATTGTGGGTCGAAGTGTTAACGCTGCAAGTCTTGTCTCAATCTCGCATTTGTATCACCTCTACTTCAAGCCTTTGTAATTCTGTATTTATAGTCTTATGGCTCAATACATTCGCGACTACATTTGCTTTCCCCGGATGGTAGCTAATCACGCAGTCATAATCTTTGACTAACTCAAGCCATCGTCGTTGTCTCATATTTAGCTCCTTCTTAGTGAAGAAGTATTTGAGACTCTTGTGGTCAGTGAAAGTCTCGCATCGCTCACCGTACAGGTAGTGCCTCCAGATCTTGAGAGCAAAGACTACAGCGGCAAGCTCCAGGTCGTGAGTCGGATAGTTCTTCTCATAATCCTTTAGCTGTCTAGAAGCATATGAAACGACATTTCCAGTCTGCATTAGAACACATCCTAGGCCATTCTTAGACGCGTCACTATAAACAGAAAATCCTCCAGTTCCTGTGGGAATAGTTAACACCGGGGCCGTAGTGAGTCGTCGCTTAAGTTCCTGAAAGCTTTGCTCGCAAGCATCGTCCCATTAAATGGAGTAGCTTTGCTCGCAAGCATAGTCCCATTGAAATGGAGTATTCTTCTTCGTCAGTTTCGTCAGGGTTGTTGCAATTTTGGAGAAATCTTTGATGAACTTCCGATAATACCAAGCTAATCCCAGAAAACTTCGTATTTCTGTGACATTCGTCGGTTGAGGCCAGTTGTTAATAGCCTCGATCTTGCTGGGGGGTCAACAGAAATTCCATCTCCTGAGATAACGTGTCCAAGAAATGCGACTTGATTGAACCAGAATTCGCATTTCTTGAATTTCGCATATAACTGCTTTTCTCGTAGTATTCCCAATACGATCTTCAAGTGTTGTTCATGCTCCTCTTTGGTCATCGAATAGATGAGAATGTCATCGATGAATACGATAACACACTTATCTAGGAATGGCTTGAATACCCGGTTCATCAGGTCCATGAATGCTGCCGGCGCATTAGTCAGTCCGAAAGGCATGACTAGGAACTTGTGGTGCCCGTAGCGGTACTGTCGGAATATCCTCTTCTCGGATTTTCAACTGATGATATCCCGATCGCAGGTCTATCTTCGAAAAGACGATTGCGACTTGCAGTTGGTCAAATAAGTCGTCAATTCGAGGGAGGGGGTATTTGTTCTTGATTGTAATCTTGTTCAGCTCCCTATAATCGATGCAAAGCCGCATCGATCCATCTTTCTTCTTAACAAACAAAATAGGTGCTCCCCATGGTGAGAAGCTCGGCTGAATGAACCCTTCTTGCAACAGTTCATCCAGTTGATCACTCAATTCCTTCAGCTCAGCTGGAGCAAGTCGGTACGGTGCCTTAGAAATCGGTGCAGGTCCTGGCACTAGATCAATCGTGAATTGAATTTCACGATCCGGCGGAAGTTCGAGTAAGTCTTCAGGAAACACATCGGGAAATCTCGTACTACTGGAACTTTTTCTAACTTCGGGGATGAACGTTCTTTGGATGATATTGCGAATATCAGGTAAGCTTCACATTCTGTCTTGAGCAAACGATATGCCTTCATTGCTGAAATCTTGGGAATCTTACCATGCTTGCTACTTCCCGTGAACGTGAATGGTTCAGTGTCTCCTAGGTTAAAGGTCACTTGCTTACGGTTACAGTGTAACTGCTCCGTATTTCGATAGCCAGTCCATTCCGAGGATTACTTCATAATCGTTCATTGGAATGACTATCAGGTCAACGGGTAAGGTCCTATCATTCACTATTACTGGGCTATCTCTTAAGATTTGGTTGGTTCTCGTAGAGGTTCCATGTGGGATGGTATTAACTAGGTTAGGCGTAACCCCGAGTCTCGCCACGTAGTTAGTAGATGCAAATGAATGCGTGGCTCCTGAGTCAACTAATATGCATGTCGGGATTGAATGGATTAGGAGAGTACCTGCCACCACAGACGGGTTGTTCTCCTCTTCCTCAGAAGTCAACGTGTAAACACTAGCAGGTACCGTAGGTGGCCTAGCTTGAACAGGTGCTTGACTTCTAGACGCGGTCTCCGTGCATGCCTTGGAAAAGTGGCCTGTCTTGCCACACTTATAGCAGACTGCATTCTGAGAATAGCACACGCTCAGATGTCGTCGTGTGCATCTGGGACATGGGGGTATAGTCATTGGAGGTCTTCCCTACTAAATTGTTGTGGAGGTCCAGATCGGTTCTGAAAATTAGGTCGGGCATTTTTGGGGTTAAAGGGCTTCTTCTGGTTACCTCCACTCCATTTCGGCCCTTGAACAAACTTTCACTTTGCTTCATGGGCTCGCATAATTCGAAGTTCGGCTAGCTCTGCCATTAACGCGCGTTCAGCCACTTGAGCGTAGGTTGCTCGTTGCGTCCATGTTCATATCTCTATATAATTCGGGCTTTAAGCCCTCCAGGAAACGCACCACCTTCAATGCATCTGTGCTCACCATGTGAGCTGCGAATCGGGACAATTGCTCGAACTTCCTAATATACTCTGCTACGGTCATCGGGCCCTGGCGTAAATTGATGAAGTCATTCATCCTTTGAGCTCTGACTGGGGCGGTAAAATATTTACTCCTAAAGAGTTCCTTGAACCGGTCCCACGTCATTGTAATGGATCTTCAAAGGCGAGAATTGTATCCCGCCAATTGCCTGCACTTCCTCTCAGCAGGAAGGCAGCACATAACACTTTCTCATCCTCTGGAATGCGACTGTACTGAAACATACTTTCCAGAGTTCGTAACCAATCTTCAGCCGCTGTAGGGTCAACGGCATCTTCAAACGTCGGGGGACTTGCGAAATCTTTCCCCTACTATCTCGACCCTCTATGCTTGAGAGAGTCCGGTGCTAGACTGTTCGCCCGTATTTCGTTGTTGCATCATTTCTTGAATTTGAGCGGATTGCTGGCAAACGAGCTCCGTTAGTTGGAGAATCGCCGTATCACGATTATCAACAGGAGTTGCGGGTTGCTTGCCTTTGTCCGCACTCCCACTGCCTTCTCCTCTTGTTCTACCCTGCTCTTATACCATAATAGTCCCTAAGGCCAATAAATCATGCATATATAACATTCATAGAAACATAAAACTTCCTAGCAAGGCCGCTTCCGTGCTTTTGAGTGTGTGTACATGGACAGTCTGCACAACCTATATCCTAAGCTCTGTTACCACCTGCGGCGCCCCTGACTTCTACCGGCCATTCTCATTACTATTTTATGTGACCATGTGATATAAATAAAATCTATATACGAAAATGCGTACAAAAGTTTTCTTTTTAAATAAAGGAAACTCTTCTGTACAATACAAAATATTCCTAGGACATAAATACAAGGTAGAGTGCGCATGCGTGTTCAAAATAACCAATCGGCCCGCCACTCACGTCGCATCCATGTACACACTTCCACCTCAAAAGTCCTCCGGAAGCTTCAAAAATTGGCCTCGCCTTCGTAAAGATCACGTACCGTGATCCCGTGAACCTACATACGTGGAATGAGCTTATAAAGCTCAGTAAGTGAAAGCCATGCATGCCATGCACGTGTCCTAAATTCGCAAAGGCATCCGCGGCAATGCTCCCTACACCTCATATTTTTCCTTGTCTTGTCTTGTCATGTCATGTAGGGCCCTCGGCTATCTTGCTATGCACCATCATGGAGCTCGAATCCACAAGCGATAAATAAATATATAAGTGGCAATACCCACTCAAGGGATGCTAACCCTAGGGCGCCTTTTCTGTCCCAAGGTAGTTTCATACGCCATGCGGACGCTTTACACTGGTAGCCTAATCTGAGGTAGTCAACACCAGAGGTACCCTTGGTATCGCTTACACCCCCAGCTCGCATCCTCCAGGTTTCATGATCTGCCATGAGGGCAAGCCTAAAATCATGTCTTGCCTTGTACATGTCACGTCTTAAGGGTAGCGCCATACGACGTCACCATGGTGTAGAAGAGCCGTGACTCAACTGTGAGTCGACATCAGACGCCCATATCGGAGAATCGTTATCGCTCTCAGGCGATCATATATTATGCACGCTCTCATATCACGCCTTTTGTACTAAACGTGCATGCATATGATCATGTCATGAATATGCGTGTCATGCCATCATATAATGTTAATAAATTACGCATGTCATGTAACGTAATTAATTCACGTAGGAAGTCACATTAAATCACAGAAACACATAACACATAATTTCATGTACATACATTTATGTGTTGTAGTTGGGACTTCCACTTACCTGGTACTCCTTAGCTATTTAACTTAGCATACTGTAAATCACTAATCTTCGAACCCTAAGTATAGAAACATATAAAATCAGGGTTTGTTAGTCGAGTTATAATTTCACGAAATTGGCTTAATTTGAAAACCCTAGTTTCGACTTCTATAAATTTCGAAACCCTAAAATTTCGAACTTCAACTTAAACTGAGAAGTACCATTTCAGAGATAGATCTCGACATAAAATAAAAATGGGTCTTGACATAAATCTTGAGATAAATGTCGAGCTTGATGTCGAGATCTTACATAAATTTTGAGGTTAGCGTTAACTAGATGTCGACATGGATTTCGAGATACATTATAGAATAAATCTCGGCATGTTGATAAATCTCGAGCTTTAAAGTCATCGAGATTCATGGATGTTGAGCTCTTACACCAAATGTCGAGATGTTGTTGAGCTTTTACACAAAATGTCGAGATATTATATAGAATTTGAAGGCAATTTCACGCATGGATTTCGAGGTTCATTGTAAGAATTCATCTGGACATAAATTAAGATGGACCTCGAGCTGCTTTGCTAGTTAAATCTCGATATGCTTTCGAGATGTATACTGAGATAATAACAAATATGTCGAGCAGTATGTTGGAATTATAAACAAGGATTTTGAGACTAATTATGGGATCGATACCAACATCAAGATAGATCTCGAGTTTCATTTCGAGATTCAGTCTCGAATTTTGATCTCGACATTCCTATATTTTATGAAGATTTCGAAATGGTTCTCGAGATTTATAATCTAAAAGAAATCCTATCGTCACTCGAGACTTTCGATCAAAACCTATCCTTTCAAGAACAGTAATTGTCACATAACCTTCAGAAACCCTAGCACATAATACTTTCATGCTTTTAATAATTTTTTGGAGCATGCTACTATTTGAATAAAAACATAAAACCTAGTAAAAGATACCTACTACAATTCAAGCTTCCTAAAACGTAACTATAAGAATTCATTCTTAAAACCCATCAAGATTAAATCTATATAAACCCCTAAGCATAGACGTAACCTTTTATGTTTAATATTCTCTAATACACATGAAGATACATAAAAAATTATATATAGTTATGATAAGGATTATAACCCTTTTAGCTCATGTCTGTCGAGCTCTTCGTTTTCCTCTTTTCTTTAATTTCGAAACTTTATCCTGTGATATGTATTTCTTCTCGTAGCCTTACATTAGTTTCTCCCTTATGTTATATACATATTCTTTCCTTATCCAATGGATTTTTTTTTTGGAAAAGGTCACTAAATAAAAAAGGAAACACAAGAGTACAGTCGCACTTAAAGTGCATCAACCACAACCAAAACCTTGCCACAGGCGGATAAACTATAGCTGATCACGACCAACAAATAATAAATCCTAACAGAGCAAAAAAACCATAACACTGGGCTCATGTAACATCAATCGCACGGGTGCTCTGTAGGCCCCTTACAGTCTCCACATGCCGTAGTAGTCTCACTATTAATCAAAGCGGGGTCGTCCTCTTCAACATCTTGAAGATTCGCAAAAACATTTGTCTCCCCACTTGCTTCACCATTTCTATGATTTGTAGACTCGTAATTTTTCATCAAAGCGGGGTCGTCCTCGTCGACATGTTGAAGGATCGCAAAAGCATTTGTCTCCCCACTTGTTTCACCATTCTGATGGTTTCTTTGGATTGAGTGTTAAGTTCAACAAATGACGTCACCTAATACTTATCTTATATAAGTTATTATATTAAAATAACTTTTCTTCGTTACTACGTTTTCAAATTCTTAATCACGAAAGTTTCTTTATTCTAATCATCCTTCCTTATTTTATTAAATCATTTAACTAGTATTCTAATTTAGTTCCCCAAATAATGAGCATAATTCTATTATTTACATGCTATATGATTTCGTCTCTTCTTTCAATGCTCTTGATGTTACTAATTAAGTAAACAACTTTCTCTTGAGAATCATAAAATTTCGAGATCCAAAGATCTCGAGATCCCAAGATTCCGTGATAAAAATTTCAAGATCCTTTGTTTCAAAATTCCTCCCTTCCTATCTCATATATAAAACCCTTGCTAAGTTCAATTAATTCTTCTATTTGGCTAGTTACCCTAATAGTACCTAATATGTAATCACGTTGACACATAAAATCATAGAACAGGTTCCATGCGGTCATGTAAGTCACATAATATGTATCCACATAATCACAGAATTCATGTAATATGCAGTCATACAGTCACATAACATGTATGCAAATTTATTGGCCGGCTTACTTACGGGACTCGGGTATTACAAAAGTGGGTTGCAGTCTGCAATCGAAAGCCTTGAAGTGATCAAGGGGACACCTAGGTATCGCATTGGTAACGAGCCCAAAGGGAACCCCATGATGCCTTGAATCGTGCCCTTCAGCCGCTCAGCTCTCGTGGATATAAACATCTCGCTCTTCGTGATGTTCGCTCTAAGACCAGAAAGGCAAGTGAAAAGGTCTAAGCTGTCCCTAAAGACGCTCACCGACTGGACATCAGCGTGCAGAACAAGAGTAAGTCATCGGCGAAAGTGAGCATGAAGAGCGCTATAGGATCACACCTCCAATGATAACGAAAGCACCCATTGTGACGGATACGATCCTCAATAATGCCGTGTAGAACCTCCATCACCAAGGTAAAGAGGTAGGGGGAGATGGGGTTGCCTTGCCTTAGTCCCCTTCGTCCCTTGAAGAAACCTTCAGGTCGCCCATTAATGTTGACCGAGAAGCAAGGAGACGTAAGGCACGAGCGTATCCATTCCACAAAGGACTTAGGGAAATTTAGAACCTCAAGGGTCAACAAAAGGAAGTCCCACTCAACCTTGTCGTAGGCCTTTGCTAGGTCTACCTTAAAGTCACGCGCTCGGGCAGCCCCGCACTATTGTAGCCGTGGTAAATCTCCTGTGCTAATAAAATGTTATCCGATATGTTCCAAGAATGAAGGCGGTTTGGGTTTGGTGAACGAGCTTACCTAAGCAGCCCCGCAGGCGGTTGGCAAGGACTTTCGAAATGACCTTGTAAAGGACACTACAGTAGGAGATCGGTCTGAAGTCCTTAGCCATTCTTGGGTTCTCACACTTCTGAATAAGGGTGATAAGTGTTGAATTGAGTTTCCCCTAATAAGAATCCCGTGCGGAAGAATTCCTTAATGGCGTGCGTAACGTATGGCCCAAAAATATCCCAAGCGCTCTTATAGAAGGCGGCCGTAAATCCGTCCGGGCCAGGTGATTTGTTATCCCCTATAGGGAATAGTGCATTTTTAATTTCAACATCAGTAATCGATTGGGTCAGCAATTCGCCATCGGTTGCGCTGAGTTTCCGTGTGAGGAACGGAGTAATGTCAGACCGGTGAATTGGCTCGAGTCGGCTAGATTGTCCGAGAAGGTCCGTGTAAAACCGAACGAGTTCTGCCCGCACGTTGAACCGAATGAGTTCTGCCCGCACGTTGCTATCACCTTCAATGGTCGTGCCAACTTCATCTTCAAGTGAGAAAATACGATTGATGGTCCGTCGTGTTGCCACCTTCTTGAAAATCGCCGTGCATTGGTCCCCGTCTTTTAACCATGCCACTTTCGCACGTTGGGATAACGCCGAATGCTCCATGTCAACCGCACGAGCATAAGCCAATCGGCAACACTTCTCAAGAAGTAATAAATTAGAGTCCATGGGGTGTTGTTCTAATAGTTGTTGCGCAGTCTCGAGAAATCATTGAGCTTCGAGAACGTTCCCATTAAGATCTCCCTTTTCCCGCCGAAGAGATTTGAGCGCTTGTTGAGAGATTTCAGTCGGTGCACAATAGAGAACATCGGATATCCATTGATGCTTTGGGTCCTGCCTCCTCCACCAAAGGAAGGAAACACGGGTCCTGCACTAAGAACTTATCGAATCGGAAGGTCCACCTTCACTGTGCGATTGGGATTCAGCCTCCAAAATGAGTGGTGAGTGGTCCAAAGTGGCAGGAGTAGCGCATCTATATGCCACCACGCCTGTTCCCGACCTGCCCTGCGAACGCATGTTCTGCGTCCACACTACTTTGATATTTCCCCTCGGAAATTATCTTTCTGGTGCGCCTGCACCTTTCCCACACATCACTGGGCTGCCTTGCTGGCACTACATCTGGTGCCAGGTTCCTGTTAATTGGAGAAGGATTATGACACCTTCGCTGCCTCTTTTTTTTTGCATTTTTGCGTTGACTATGGTCCTGTTTGCTGATGTGCTTGCTGATCGGATGTTTCATTACCGCTTGTTGCGTCATGAGCATCATCATGTACGCTAAACATGTACTCCTGTTTCTTTCATTTTTTAGTGAATGTTTCCAAAAAAAAAAAACTAGGGCCAATAGGTGTAAAGTGATCCGTGGCACTCCTAGGCGATCGTTCCTTTGTTGGTAGCATCGTAGCCGCCGATGTAGTCGATTGAACGTCGCGAGAAGCGTATCTCATGATCGGCCCTGAACCCAAGGCCGGAGGCGTGACCCGGCGGGCAGAGAAACGACGATCGATGTGATTCAAAAGCTGGTCTTCATCCGAGGCATCCTCGACGATTGGGGGCAGCTCAGGTATAGGTGTTGGCACGGTAGCATTAGCCATAGGTCGAGTCCCAACGGAAAAACACGAGGCCCGGTAGCATTGGGTGAGGACCAAGCCGCGATCGACGAAACCCTAGGGCCCCAGGCAGCCTCCATGGAATCTGAACCGACCCGTGGGGATAGCTCATCTTTCGTAGCCCCGACTAAGTTCAGGTCGGAGTTAGGTGGAGGCGGTGGAGTGCCTCTATGCATTGGGCCACGAGGTTCTTGCCGCGTGTCTCGGAGTGGCACAATGGTGGAAGTGGAGCATCTGTTCCGGTGCTGCGGGATCCACGACGGGGCAGGCTGGTTGCGACTAGGGGCAGGCCCATTTGGAGGGGGTTCGGACCTGCTTGGGACAGGTGACGGTTGCACCGGCGATGGTTGGGAGCCACTTTGAGCGCCATTGACCCGAACCAAAAGAGCCTCGAAAGCTGCGACGTCGAAGCGTTCTTCAAACTTGACGATGTTGTTCCTTAGCAGCCCATAGTCCGGCACAGGTCCAAGATAGTCTAGATTTATCTCAGAATCAGCCATGGCAGATTCAGCAAGGAAGAATATAGAAGAAGTTGAAAGGTCACGAAGAGTGAAGATGAATAGACACAAAGAAGAAAAGGAAGAGATCGACTGAGGCTAAGGCCCTATGGTGGTGAAGGAGGGTGTGGTGTGGTGGTCGCCGGTAGGTGACAATATGGTGGTGAAGCGGCCGGCAGCAGAGGTGAGGTGATTGGAGATGGTGGAAGATGAAGAGGTGTGGATTAGGGTTTGTTAGAGAGAAAATTCGTAGAGAGTGAAACTACAAGGTTCCAATTTCGAAATTCCCGACGAGCTCGAACCTTTCCTCTTACCTTCGACAGACGAATCAAAACTGCTCTTCAATCCCTTCTTTTCGTCAATCCCTTCATCGTTCACAACAGCTTTTTTCGACGATCGATAGAACTCCTTAATGCTCAGTTGAACGCTCTGCGATGACTGGGAAACCTCCAAAGATTTCTTCTTTCTTGATTTCGCTTCTTTGTGGAAGCTATGACAGCTAGCGGAGGAACGTATTTAATCGATGTATTATTTGCTATGTATGAGAATATTGTATTCGAATACTTCATTTATGGAATATATGTTTCTACAATTTAGTCCTTGATAGTCATATTATTTATTTACCATCAGTTCTCTCTTGGCATCTGGTTAGACAGTAAATAAATAAAACCCATATTTTGCGAGTATAGTCACTGATTCTCATGGGATGAGAGTTGGGGCATGAGCCATTATTCTCGAATATTACATACATTCATGAGTCTTAGACTTCAGTAGGGTGACTGACTGTCAGCCACAACTTATTTGTTGACGATTCCTAAATGGTTGTGCCAACCATTCACTTGGGAAGTTGGAGGTCGTAACATTGATATAAGTTGAATCGATGATTAACTTGTATTTGGATACGACACATAATCGACGATCACATAGCCTATTACTCTGGGAAGCGTTAATGATAGATTGATTGACTATAATAGTGTGTGTGGACCTTAGACCAAAGGGTCTTTAACGGAGTTGACTTCGGGGTCTTGATTTGTCACTAGTTGGCTAGGCCCGCATTGGTCGGGGTCGAACATGGGTCAGCGGCGACATGCGGTCTTGACATAGAAGGATAACTGTCGGGCATTGACAGTCACGAGGGATTCACTGTCTCGTTAGTAATCCAGATATATGTCCTATGCATATTGTGGATGAGAAATTTCGAAGCCTTTGGCCAGAGCATTAAACTAACTTATGTGGGACGTGTAGTGCAGTTTGGTTACAGTCATAGAGTCGAGTTGGTGAGGTATATGTAATCATGACTCTCCCTCGACCGGGACATACGTTAATGGTCTATACGTATGACGAAAATCTATAGTCGATTCGTAAAAACGACGAAGATCATCCTCAACACGGAATCTATTCGGTACCACGGGATTGGCTAGGTGCTTACCGAATTCTTGGACTCCTCCCTTGCTGGCTTGAGACGAACCAATAGAGTCGGGCATAAAAAGAAACATTGAGACAGTGCCTAACGAATATGAGATGTTTTATTATTTAACGAATATGAGATGTATTATTATTTAACGGTCTTGGAGACATTAATAAAACGTTAAATATAAGTTTTAGAAACTATATTTACTTAGATTCCCGGAATGAAACGATGAAAAATGGACCGAAAATAGGGTTCATAGCCACGAGCAAGGTTCGTCACCACCGTGAATCTCGCTCAAAAAGTAGCAGCAGATTCAAAAATTCATATATGCCAATCCGGACATCGGATTAGGAATCCCTTTGGTCAGAATCAAGATTGTTGAATCTTTTTTCTGTGGCTAAATTTCAGGTCCATCGAACATCGCTTACACTCATCTGATAGAAATAAGAAAATGTCGCAAAGCTGTCCGTGTCATGCCTGTGACGCCAGCTGCAAGTGTTGCACCCGAGTCCCCGTAGCTAGTTGGCCAATAAATTTGCATTCATGATCCATGTGACTATGTAAATTTGCATTCACGTTCTATGTGCCAAGTATGTGCTTAAGTGGTTTTATGAATTTTGTGCAAATAATTATGTGCCTTATGACACCCAACTTATTTAGAATTTTCGAGATATAGAATCAGAAAGATAAGAGATAATAATAGGATTGGGCTATGTTATTATTGTTTGAGTTGCGCTAGAATTATAAATGGACTAGAATTAAACATTGAGCCCAAAATCCTTAGAAATAATTTAGCAACAGGTTCCAATTGGGCTAAAATTAAATCAAAACATAGGCCCAAAACTTTTAGTGGATATTGTAGAATACAATTTTAGTTGTGTTTGCCGATGAGGCTTGGCTCTACTGGTCAAGCTGAGTCGCTTAGGGTCATGTTGGCAGAGGTCCTGGGTTCGAATCTCATCCCTGTGACATTTCCCTAAGCCTGCCCACATTGGTCCAGACATGTGCGATTGACCTGGACGACCTGCTTAGCAGGTAGTGGGTCGACCCCGGGGTTTCACCATCGGCTTTCCCCGGTTATCAAAAAAAAATTAGTTGTGTTTAGATGTAATTAGGTGTCCTTGTAATTTGGGGCTTTTCTTGTATTTGTCCTTAGATTAGGACTTATTTATTATTTATACCAAGTATGTTTGGTATAAATAGATGTACAAACATTATGCTTGAAGAGAGTCAGAAATCTTCATTTCACTAAGCGAATTCTCTCTCGAGGTTTGAAACGAGTTTCTCGATCGAACTTTGATTTCTAAACTATTCTAATCGATTAACTAAGGATTGAAGTCTAGGATATTAGAGTTGATAATTCAGGACCTAACAATTGGTATCAGAGCAGATTCGTATCTGTTTTGAAGGTGAATTGTTAGAATTGGATCGAATTCGAAATCTGCTACTGTTCCATCGAAGAACAGTTTGGTGCAAAAACGATTTTCGATCTTATTTGCTTAATTATGTGCTTAATTGATCGAAATTTGATGTTTCTGTGCTAGTCGAAGTAGTATAAATCAATCAGGATTAGATCGGTAGCAATCAGGATCATGATTTAAGCTGAATTCTCGATTCTGTGATCTCACTATTCGCGTGAAAACAGTATGACGTGTTCTGTTTTTTGTCGAATTGAACATCATTTGCTTTAAAACATGTTTAATCTTCTGTTTGTGAGTACTCAGTAGATTACTTCGAGCATATACCTGCAGTTTCATCGATTAATTTCCAGTATTTGCTTGAATCTGTGTTAAAATCGTATTCTGTGTTTAAACTGTTAATTTCAATTTTTCTCGTTGAGTCTTCGATCGAAATTAATTTCTCGATCGAAAATCTCTGTTTGCTCAATCAAAATACTGTTTGGTTACTGAAGTCGCTGTTGTCAAGAACATGTTTAGAAAAATTCTCGAGCCTTAAGATTTCGACGGGAATTGACAATTTTGACACCTGCGCAAAACCTTTTCTCTCGAAAAAATTTGTCGGTCAGACATATTTGATTTTTGCTCTATTTTATTGGTCAACCAATTAGATTGACTCAGCGAGAAACTCCTTCGGGTACTATTCTTCAACGACCAAAAACAATTAAAGAAAATTTACGCTCGAAAAACTTAGTCAATTTTTCGAGTCAACACTGTCTATATTGTGGATTCTGGTCAACAAAATTTCTCGACGCAGATCGCAACACCTCACTAAATAATTTTATGATTGATTTCACTGTTTACACAGTTTTTCATCGCAAAATAACATTCATATCGAAAATAATTGTAATACCCCTAAAATCTGATTACGGGATTTACGATAACTAATGGGGGAAATAACTAATTAGAGACATTGTTGAGCTAATTACGTTAAGGAGCTAGCATTTTGGGTGAAATATCTTACTTGGACACATAATTAATTTAAGCTCGACGGGTGATATTATGTTTCCATGCTTTTGTATCTTTAAATGACTTATGTGTCTATGTGATTGTGTGCTACGTGATTCATGACCCCGTAGGTGCTACGAATTGTGATTCATGTGATGACACTAAGAAGAAATTAGCTAATGTTTTTGCGTGGTGCGGACTAGTAGTGTCGATTTGAGTTGAGACTTAGGAAAACTAAGAACTTTAAGAATTTTTAATTAGCAAGTACACGTTGCATGCATATGAGAAATCGCCGAACCTGAGCAAATAAAGATAGATCGGGCGGGTGGACCAAGATGAGCTCAAATCGGTTGATTAAGATACACATGATCATTGAAATCGCCGAGCTCAAAATCTAACCACTAAGAATCGGGCGATTTGTACCTCCAAAAGGGTTTTCGACGATTTGGCTTAAGAACCCCTCAAATCGGGCGATTGGATGTACAATCGATCGGCCGATTCCCACGCTAATAAGCGTTGAAATCGCCGAGAGTAAGATAAGTAGAAATCTTTCCAAAAAAAAAAGACAAGTAGAATTGTTGCACATTGAAATGACCCTATCATAAGTTAATCGGCCGATTCCAAGGCTTGACAAATTCACTTCCGCCGGGCTATCAAGGCCAAATCAGGTGATTAGTGATGATTTTTGGATAGCGAAGGGTCAACTGAAATTCCTTAATATGAGGGGTAAAGGTATGAGCTTGGTCACCAAGATGTCATATCAAGCCCATTCTCCTAAGTCTAGGTTTGATAATTTCCAAGCAAAGGAACGATAGATAAATATCTATAAGAAATAAAAGGGATGAAACCCTCATAAACATAAAACTCAACTCAGGAAGAAAGGGGGGAGACGAGAGGAACTTCAACCCAAGAACACCTCAAGCTGACTTAGGATTCGAATTTGGTAAGTAAAATACTATCCCTAACTACTGTAATCTTCGTACCTTAGGAATTTTGTAAGAACCCTAACCCTAAACTTAAGAAAATGCAAGAATTAAGGTATAAGAAAGACACCAAAACCCTAGTTGGTGTAGAAATCAGAAATTCACGTTTAGGGGTATTATCCTAGGGTAAACCAAATTTCGGTTGTTGTTAGCAGGTTTTTTGGGTTAGAGCTATGGCATAAATTGATCTTTGTGTCATACTAACCATTTTGGAGTATAAGAATTCTTGGGAGTTAGAAATTCTGGGTAGGGAATGTAAGGAAATGAATTTGGGTAGCATGAAAGCTTGAAGGGTTGAGGATGTCAATCGATTGTTGAAAAACACATGAGGTTTCCGGCAATTTTAGGGTAAGACAAAATTAGTCAGTCAAAACTTAGGTTAAATTTTCATGTGAAATCGGGCGATTATGTAAGTAGTGAGAATCTCGGCGAAATGCGAGTGTGAAGCATGCCAAATCGGCCGATCGTATGATGACGTAAGAACGCGGCGATTTGAAGAAGCTTGTACACCATGCAAATCGGGCGAGTTAGGTTTCCAAGAAGTCGGGCGAAACCATGATCGAGGCTTGCACAAATTGGGCCATTTTATGGCTCCATGGAATCAGGCAAAATCAAGTGTGAGACTCAACAAAATCAACAAATCGGTCGACTTGTAAGCCCATGCACGACGAGTCGGACGATTCCATGCATGGACAAAACGGGCGATTTGTTAAGCCACAAAAACCTCGGCGAAATGCTATACAACACAAGCACAGATCGGGCGATATAAAGTTCCATCAAATTGGGCGATGCATGAACCCAAGGCACCAATCGGGCGATTGGAGAGCGATGTTAGCACGCGGCGATTTGAAGGATTTCACCCATGCAAGCTTCCTAAATCGGGCGATTTACATGTGATTTCAAAAGTGAGCCTAGTACATAATGGAATCGGGCGATTCCAAGTACCACAATAGAGTGAAATTAATTGCCATGCATTCTCATGAATCGGGCGAATCTAGCCCTAAAAGTGATTAACTTTCGCCAAGTCTTCTAGTTTATAATTAAATACTAACATAACTTAGGCTGGAAATTAAATGACTTAGAAACATTAGTGGTTTAGTTTAGTCTAATGCCGATTTGACTTAGGCTATAAGTCGAGACTTGAGTTAAGGTAGTAAGGTCGAGTACTAAATCAATTTAGTACAACTGAATTAAGCTTAAACCTAGTTATTCAAGATAAATTTTAGACTAATATTCGATATCTTTATTAAGGGTCGAACGATAGGCAATTCTCAGAGCAGTGAATTAGCGTAGCACGGACGACATGTAAGTGGAAATTCAACTACAACACATAACTTATATGTGAATGACTTATGTGATTTCGTGCTTACGTGACAATATGTGAATCTTGTATGAGATGAATTATTTATTTTGCATAAGGCTATGATATGCACATATACATGAATCATGACATGAGCTTATGCACGCATGAGAAGCAAGACATGAGAGAGTGCATATTATAAGATTGCCTATGAGAGATAGGTAATTGCCGATGTTGGCAATTGCATCGACTCAATGACGAGTCAGGGCTCTCCTATGCGACCATGGCGATTCACGATGCCGAAATTACCTGACACGATAAGTAGGGGATTACACCATGGCGATTCATGATGCCACGTTGCCTGACACGATAGGTAGGTGAGTACCCCATAGCGGAAGATGCAACCTGGAGGATGCGACACGAGGGAAACGTGACAAAGAGGGAACCTCTGGTGTTGGCGACCTCGGAGTTGGCTACAGTGAGAAGCGTCCGCGTGATGGGCCACACGGGAATTGGAAAGGTGCCTTCGGGTTAACCTCTCGGTGTGTGAACCCTCATATATGTATATACCCCTTGTGGGTTTGAGCTCTATGAAATGGCGCATAGTGAGATGGAAAGCCGAGGGCCCATATGAAATGAGAGAACAAAAGAATACGAGATGTAAGAAAGCATCGACGCGGATTGTCGTTGTGAATTAGGACACGTGCATTCATGCATAATTTCTACTTACTAAGCCTGGCAGCTCATCCCTTGCGTTATGTGTTGTAGGTACTAGCGAACACTGTACGTGATCGCCTAGCTGGCAAGGCATCTTTTGAAGCTTCCGAGCGTCTTTTGGGGGTGATGTGTACATGGATGACGACCTGTGAGCCCGGGCGCATAGGAATACTTTTGTTGTGCATGTACACACATTTCATGTGAATTAGGACACGCATGTAATTAGGAATTACGTAATTCTTTTGTCATGTATAGGATGATTTCCATTACGTATATGGAAAATGAAAATTTTCGTACGCGTTTTCATGTGTCTTCAAAATTACGACGTCGTATCACGTAATTTAACATTGGGAAATGGTAGTGATGGCTAGGGTCGCTACAGTTGGTATCAGAGCTTCGGTCACAGGTTATGTAGACTGTCCATGCACACATACCCAAAAGCACGGAAGCGGCCTTGCCTGTAGGTATTGTGTTTATGTGTATTTCTTATGTTGTGCAATTTATGGGCCACAAGGATTAACAGGGTAGAATGGAAACAATGGCTAGAATTAGAGGTGAGAGCTGTAGAGAGGCCGATCAAAGTAGGGAAACTGCAGCTCCGACTGATAGTAGGGATGCAACAATCCTTCAACTGACGGAGTTAGTCCGCCAGCAATCAGCCCAAATCCAACAGCTTATCCAGCAACAAAATGCTGGAGGGCAATCGAGTGACGGGCCGGGCCCTCTCAGTCCGAAAGGATGGAAATGATCGGGGAAAGGTTTCGCAAACTTAACCCACCAACATTCGAAGACGCTCTTGACCCAACTTCGGCCGAGGACTGGCTCCGAACTCTGGAAAGTATGTTCCAGCATAGCCGTAGCCCCGAAACTGAAAAGGCATTGTGCGTTGGATACCTGTTAAGGGGAAGCGCCGGCCACTGGTGGGACACGATATTAACTCTCGAAGATCCGGTCACGATGACCTGGGAGCGGCAAAGAACTTTTTCAAGGAAAGTATTACACCGCTCCCGTTGTAGCGCAAAGGATGAACATCAATCTCCGCCAGGGAGCAATGGAGGTGGCTGAGTATATTAGGAAATTCGAACAGCTTTCTCGATTCGCTGCTCACATGGTGAGTACCGACTCGCTGAAAATTGAGCGATTTATGGAGGGCCTGAAGCCAGAGCTTTACCGCGACGTTAGCATGGCAGGATTTCAAGGGGCTACTTATGCCCAAATAGCAGAACGTGCTCTAGTGGCCGAACAAGCTGAGATCCGAATTGTGCGTGCCCAGCAGACCAAGAGAAATTTCGAACAAGGACCTAAATGGGACGGAAATAACCCGAAGAAACACTTCGTCCCTAAGAATACGAAGCCCAATTTTCAAAACCGACCCGGACCGCCCCAGCAACCCAATCCGAATCAGGGGAGGCCCCAACCAAACCTACCCATATGCCCAAAATGTGCACGACGTCATCTGGGCGTCTGCTACTCACAAAACGCTACCTGCTTCAAATGTGGCAAGACAAGCCATTACTCTATAGCCTGCCCGGAGAATGCATCCGGAAGCCAGACAGCAAACCAGGCCAGACCGCAGACGGTGCCCGCTAGAGTGTACATGCTCCCATCAGAAGAAGCTGAAAACAACCCATTCAGGGTGGCAGGTACCTTACTCACCTACCAAACCCCGACGTGCATTCTGGTATACTTAGGAACCCCACACTTCTTTGCATTCCCCATCTATGTGACGAGATGCAGGATTACTCCTAGCTGACCTCGATATGAATCGTAATCATAGCAGATAGGCTTTCGAAATAGGAAGCCGTATTTGAAATCCCTAGGAAGAAACTTAAGACTCGGTTACCAAAAAGAAGAAATACCCACTTTGAGAATCGACTAACCGAAGGAGATTTTCCGAACATTTGACCCAGCGGGTTCAACTCAAGAGAACAAGACGGGAATTTTCCTAACAAAGGTAATAGACGAAGAAATTATCTCAGCCATAGCCAAATAGGTCGCAACTATCGAAAGCCACAATGTATGCTCCTAAGACGTTTCAAAATTTCTTTCCGATCAATTCACGATCAAAGACATGCTCCCTTATCTTTGAACACCCTCTTCCTGAGACATAAAAGAAGACATGCTCCGTTATTTTCACGATCAAAGACATGCTCCGTTATCTTTGCTCCGTTACATTCCATTTTTTGAGAGGCATGCCCATTCGGCATCAAAGAAGCGCAGCAAAAGCGTGATGGATATTAATGATCTTGACCTCTGCCTAAGTTAGAATTGTAGCTATTACTAGTTGGCTTTCCGGGGCGATGGCCCAACTAACTTGAACAATTCTCATGCCTATGTTGTCAGGAATTTAACAATTTGAATCAAGACGACGAGAAAGATTCATAACTTTGCTTCCCTTGTTCTACTCCCAATAGAACACTTTCCTCCCTGTTGCGACGTGAACATTCTTTCACAGTTTTCCAGAAATGGAAACTAGACGAATCTTTTAAAAGGGGGAGTACGTTATGAGTTCGACATAAGAAATATCTTTAGAAGCAAATAGGTGATGTCTTATCACCTAACTAAGCCAACTTAACTCCCTACCCATCGTTACCCTGAAATGTTCTAGCTGACGGAATTTCGGGGGCGAAATTCTTTTAAGGGGTGTAATACCCGTAAAATTTAACACGGGATTAATTTTTGTAATGTTCGAAATTGACAAAGTCAATTTTCGAACTTTTCGAATCGAGTCAAGAATTTACAATCGGGTCCAAAAACTTTAGATGGGCCGAAATAATGATGGACCAAACAAATGAAGGCCCAAGAAAGATTATTAGGCGCCAAAAGAAATAAAATCCAAAAACAAATAAAATACCTTGGCCCAACAATATAATATCATCATTATAGATTCATTAATCCAAGAGGAAAAAGCCACGTTAGTGGCTTAGCTCAATAATAAAAAAATCATATATATATATATATATATATATATATATATGAAAGCCACGTTGGGGGAGGGGTGAGAGGACGAAAACTATTGAGAGATCATGAGAGAAAAACAAAAGGAGATCAATTAATGCACCTAACCTTGCTTAATTATTTTGAAAAAAACCTTTTGTCACCTTCTAGCTTAATAACATAAAGCAACAATGGAGCTTCTTTTTCCTTCATAACCGAAAAAACAAGAGGAAGAGATCACAAGAGAAAAACAAAAGACCATCATCTAATCATCATCACCTAAATAATGGAATAAAAACAATCACCCACTCTTTTGTAAACATATAAGCAATCATTGAGCTCATTCGCAACCAAAACCAAGAGAGAAAGAGAGAGAGAACGAGAGGGAGAGAGAGAGAACGAGAGAGGAAAGAATAAGAAAGAAGAGAAGAAGCTTATGATCAGGTTCTTGCAAATTCTATTCGCACAACTTTCGTTCTTAGAGTTTTTGACCTAGCTGTGCTCGGTTTTTGTCGAAACTAAATTCTCTGGAAAGCTAGCTTCTTTGGCTTTCTAGATCAGTTTGAATCGACCCAATCGGACCAGTTTTCCATTTTCTATGTATTGTTAAGTAGACAACACGAAACTGGAAAATAATTCTGTAGCTGCTATTTTAGATCCGCGCGCAGCTTCTGTTTTCGGTGAAATTGACCCAGCTCCCGTGCTCAGATTTTTTCGAAACTTGTTTCTATAGAGAGTTAACTTCTTTGGCATTCCAGATCAGTTTGAATCACCTCAATTGGATATGTTTTCGATTTTTGACTGATTTTTGAATTCCCTGCTTCGAAACAGAGGTTTTTGTAATTCGTTTTCTGCACAGCTTCGGTTTTTACTAATTTTGACCTAGATAAAATGCTCTAATTTGTACGAAGATTTTTCTGTTCGAAATCTATGTTTCTCAGCTTTCCGTAGCCTCTTGAATTGAATGAATCCAATATTCTTACGATTTTATATCGATTTTTGAAGTTGCTACTAATTTCTGCCAAGTTTGGGCTTAAAAATTCGACTTTCTGCCCTCATTCACGGCCTCTTGCACCCCCTTTCACGGCCGTGAATGGTCGTCACGGCCAGGTTGGTTAGTGTTCATGGCCGTGACACTTTCGGGCAAGAAAATGGCTATGATGTGCGTCACGGCTCGTGCATAGCCATCACGGCCGTGACACATTTCCTGCAATATAGCAGCATGTTCAAAAATTCATATCTCCCTAGACCTTGGATTAAAAGTCCCTTTGGATAGAATCAAGATTAGCAAGTCGTCTGTCTATGATTAAATTTTCAGGTCCATCGGACATTGTTTACCCCGTGATCACTATGAAATACTAAACTGTCGCAAAACTGCCGTAAAACGTTTGATTTGGCTGTGAAACCAAATATGGCCCTAAAATTATCAAAACGACTTTACTTATCTTTATTATGGTTCGTCCAAAAGCGTGTTTTATAGTAATATAATATTATTTGTGTCCAGAGGCCCACAATACTAGAGAATTACCAGGCGTTAAAGTTAACTTAAGGACGACAGTTAGGTGGTACTCACCTACAATACGTAAACATTATGTGTGTTTTATGTGATACGGGACGTAGGTGAAACTCACCTACGGCACGTAAACATTTTGTGATTTAATTGTAGTTCGATGGATTATGTGTTTATATGTGAATTTTATGTGAAGTAGCGGATTACATGCATTACTGGTATTTATGTATTTTGCGTACTACACATATGACATTTGCACTACATATGCATACTAAGTCAGTGAGAGAACAATAGAGTTTGGTGTATCGGTGAGTGGGGTAGAAAGAGCGAGCTTCTTGTGAGACATTGAGTATGATGAGGAGACCATTTGGTCGTCGACTCCGGGTGGAGTTGAGGCTGGCAATAGTGCACCAGACGAGATCGAGACCTTCGAGAACGTGCAGGGTTATACCTGCCCGATGTGGACTACCGCTGTGAGATGAGATGGTGCACTCGAGAACGTGCAGGGTTATACCTGCCCGAGGTGGACCACCATTTGATGAGATTGTACACGTCGAGCCTGGTACTAAGCCTAGGGCCCTGTTATGTCATATTGTGAGGTCAGGTGGTATTGTGATGAGTCTTGATGAGTTAAGATGAGTAGATATGAGTCGAGTGTGCATTTGTGAGGTGTTTGGGGATGGGGTAGAGCGCACGTTGCATACATGCATGTTTCTACTGGGCAAGGAGCTCAGTTAACGTGTTGTAGGTACGTTCGAGTCCGGCGCTGATGAGCGTCACAGCTGAGGTGGCTGGTGGCGGTGCTCCACGGACTTTTGAGGGCGGAGCGGTACATGGATGCGACCTGTGGAATGACGTTAGGTCGTTGGCCTTTGAAAATTATAAATAATGTGCTACGACTTTCGTATAATAAGACGTGTGCGAGTTGTGTGTCTGTTGTAAGATATGACTTTGCGAGACGTGTGTTTTAATTTAATATATTATTTCTTTTTAAGAAAAAGTTTTAACTAGATGGGTCTTCCGCGATTTACGTTGCGAAAATCCGCCATAATTAGTATTTGAAAATGAGGGTCGTTACAGTTGGTATCGGAGCGTTAGGTTATAGATTCTGTAGAATGTCCATGTACTGCCGTTCAAAAGCCAAGAGCACCAGCCGCGCCTGTAAGTCTTTACGCTTTTATGTTACTTGACTGACTTAAGTGCTTAGTTGACTAATTGTAGAAATTTAGAAATGACGGGAGGACACAGAGAAAACAATGGTGAGTTGAGTCGTGGTGTCGCATCTGAGTCTCCCACGACTGAACGAGACTCCACGATCTTGCGCCTTACCGAACTGATCCAAAGATAGTCGGATCAGATCCACGAGTTGATCAATCACCGTAACTCATCTGAGCAACATCCTACCCCGCTACCCGAACGTGTAGAAATAATAGAACGGTTCTGCACTATCCAATCTTTGAGGATGCCGTCGACCCTACCTTGGCCGACGACTGGTTGCGTACCAGTCGTCGACCCTACCTTAACCGCAATGTCCTTGAGGCCCGCCGTTTCCTTGATACAGTTCAGGAATTGGCTATTCTCCACCCCATGAATCCTCAGCTTCTGATACTTGAGAAGCGCTGCAGATTTGCCTTAGCTAGAGCAATTGATTTGGAACATGCGGCCCTAGCCCAACGTGCTAAGGTGGCTTGGTTAAAGGACGGGGACCGATCTATGGACTTTTTCTTCAAGAAGGTAGCCACTCGACGAGTTAGTAACCGCATTTTCTCACTTGAAAATGAAGATGGAGAGATCATTGAGGGCCATAATCAAGTCAAGCATGAACTGATTCTATTCTACACGGAGCTCCTTGGGCAGTCGATTCGGGTTAACCCCCTTCGCTCAGCTGCTATTGCCCCTTTCATTGAACGGCGACTCACCTCGGCCGACGCCAAAGCCATGATCCATATCACGGATGGAAAAATTAAGAAGGCATTATTCTCTATTGGGGACAACAAGTCACCCGGGCCTGATGGCTTCTCGGCCGTTTTCTTCAAGCGCGCTTGGGATATTATCAGCACTGACATTACTCACGCCATCCAGGAATTCTTCCGGACGGGATATCTCTTGGGGAAGCTTAACTCGACTCTCATCACGCTAATCCCAAAGAGCACCACCCCTCGTGTGGCTAAGGATTTCAGAATATCCTGTTGTAACGTCCTCTACAAGATCATCTCTAAGGTTCTAGTCAACCTCATTCGGGGCTGCTTGGGGACCCTTGTTCACCCTACCCAAATGGCATTCATCCCTAGCCGACGCATCTCTGACAACATACTCTTAGCGCAGGAGATTTGCCATGGGTATAATAGTATGGGGCTGCCTAAGCACGTTGCTTTTAAAGTCGACCTTGCAAAGGCCTACGATAAAGTGGAATGGGACTTCATTCTGGCCACCCTGGAAGCGATGAACTTTCACCCTACCTTTGTGGGCTGGATATGCTCCTGCATGACAAGGCCATAATTCTCCATAAACATCAACGGTCGGCCTGAGGGATATTTCAGAGGTAAACGAGGTCTACGCCAAGGTGATCCCATATCGCCTTATCTCTTTACTCTGGCCATGGAAGTCCTTCATGGTATTATTGGCCAACGGATCAGGCAAACTGGCGGGTTTCAGTACCATTGGCGATGCGAATCTACGGCCATGTTCATGCTTACCTTCGCTGACGATCTTCTACTCTTCTCGCATGCGGACATGGAGTCAGCGACGGTGTTCAAAAACAGCCTTGATCTCTTCGCTACCTTGTCGGGCTTAAGGGCTAATATTAATAAGAGTGAGATGTTCATCTCGAAGCGCGCTGAACCGATAAAAGGGCCGCTACTCGCTCTCATCGGATTCCCGACGGGCTCATTACCGGTACGCTACCTGGGGGTACCCCTGATCACATCTAGACTTACGATTGCAGATTGTGACCCGCTCATCCGCAACATCGATGGACGCCTTGGCTCGTGGACCAACATGTCGCTATCCTACGCAGGCACAATTCAGCTGATCAAATCCGTCTTACTGGGCATTCACACTTACTGGGCCGGAGTTTTCTTACTTCCCAAGGGTGTTATCCGAGCGATAGAGACTAGAATCCGGACTTTCCTTTGGAGGGGCTCCAGAGCCAAAGTTGCCTGGAAAGATATCTGCACTCCACGGAAGGGGGACTTGGTATACGCTCTATTGAGACTGATAATAAGGCACTGATGATGCGCCTCCTTTGGAGTCTTTTCAGTACAGATGATACGTCAATTTGGGCTAACTGGACCCGTCGAACACGCCTGTACAATGCTTCGCTTTGGACCTTTTGACCTACCTCCACGACCTCTTGGAGTTGGAAGAAACTCCTGAAACTCCGCCAACTCTTTCGGCCACTTATTGAGTTTCGCATCGGGAATGGAGCTCGTACTCGACTCTGGACCGACCCATGGCTGTTGATGAAAGGTCCACTGGTGGATCGCTTCCCTCGTGGCCCTATGGTTATGGGCTTACCCCTTGACTCACGACTTAGCGCTGTCATCACCTCGGATGGATGGAATTGGCCAGCACAAACTACGACATAATTCATCGAGATCGCCCCACTCCTACCGCCAGTTTGGACTGATGACATAGACCGGATTCGCTGGATTGCTTCTGGGGATGGCCGTTTCTCGACCCATTCTGCTAGGGAAAATATTAGGCTGAAGCGACCACATGTTCCCTGGCACACGCTTTTTGGAGGGCAGATCTCTATCCCTCGGCATGAAATCATCCTCTGCTTGCGACCAAAGACAGATTGGCGACGCGTGAAAAACCTTGGGTGGTGTCACGACCCGTCGTCCCACTCTCGTATTCCGTTCTAATATTAAATATCTAATGCTTTGATATAGAGCAATAGTGTAAAAATGCGAATAAAATTTTTCATCTTAAACTTTGCGTGCGGAATTACTATACACATGTCAAAAGAATGTTCGTGACTCATCTACATTCCATCGTATCCCTAACCACACGATATACAAGTGTGTGTGTGTGTGTGTGTGTGTGCAGCCAAAAGCTCCCTATGCGCCCGGCCTTCACAGGTCGTCATCCATACACACACTCCCACCCCAAAAGCAGCCGGATAGCTTCAAAAGACTGGCCTCGCATAAAGTTCGGATCACGTACCGTGATCGTCTGTACCTACAATACGTAACATAAAGAATGAGCCACCGAGGCTCAGTAAGCAGAAATTATGCATGTATGCACGTGTCCTAACGATCGACAATCCACGTCGTCGTTTTCTAATGCTCATACTCTCCTTCTCATTTTCTTGACCTTTTTCTGACTCATACTCATTTTCTTATACTCTTACTTCGTACGGGCCCTCGGCTTTCTATCCCACTATGCGCCATTTCATAGAGATCTCATATGTGGAGGTTCTCACACTAGAAGGTCACCCGAAGGAATCTTCCCTTACTCAATGTGGCCTCCACGCGGACGCTTCTCACTGGTAGCCAACACCGAGGCCACTAACCGCGGAGGTCACCCGAAGGAATCTTCCCTCCCGGTTAGTGCTTTACGCACTAGAAGGTCACCCGCAGGAATCTTCCCTTACTCAGTGCGTGCCCCGGGCCGCATCCTCCAGGTTGCATCTCCCGCATACGGGGTATTCCCCCAGCCTCTTATACAGGCCTTATGGCTTCTTTTGCCATGGTCGCATAAGGGTAGCCGCGACTCTTCATTGAGTCGACACAAACGCCAATATCGGCGAGTATACATCGCACACAGGCGATCTTATGCACGCTCTCACCTCGCGTCATACTTACTACTTATGCGTGCAAGTGCTCATGACATGCTCATGTGAATATGCAGATCATGCTTATCATGCAAATAAAATAATCTTATCTTAACATACATGTTTCACGTAAAATACACGAGCACGTAAATTCACATCATCGGACGCAGGCAAGTTACGTACTGTAGTTGAAATTTCTACTTACTTGTTGTCCGTAGGTTAGCAGTCACCTGACCCGTAGGTGTTCCTAAGTCCCGACCTTAGGCATGAAATATTGGTGTCAGTGCGCTATTTTATTTAATGGTTTAAGTATGTTAATCTTCAAGCCCTATATGTACATCATGGGTTAAAATAGATTTCGAGTCGTTGGTTAAATTAAATCTCGACATTATAAAGAAAATCTCGTGAATACAGCGCGGAGGACTCGTATCGTTAGACATCTCGCTCTCGACAGATCATTACTCGACAAACATCTTAATCTCGTCAGCAACCTCTTTTTCAGTTTTCGGCTAGCAGACATTTACCCAGAAATCTCACATACTAAGCTACCCAACATTTAGCTAAGCTCAAGGAGATCTTTGGCTATGCATTTTCGTCCAAGGTTAGGGCTTGTAATATCTCGTCTCTTAACTCTCCAGTCCTAAACATGTTTTATACCATGAAATAAAAATCGAATTAGCTTGAGGTAGGAATTTCACTCACCAACTTCGATGCTTGAACTTGTTGGAAAATTTTTGTGCTCAATCTTCTCGGCTCCTTTCTCTTCTTCTTCTTTCTTTCTCTTTTCGTGGGTTTTTGAGTGAGATTAGGAAGTTTAGATTATTTTTAGTTAGATATTTCCTTAGCTTATGGTAGATAATGTATAGGGTGGCGTGGGTCTTCCTTGAAATGGGGACTTTGTCTCCTAAGTTGATTTCTTGTACATTTGGGCCCATTATTAAATTATAGCCCAATACTAGTTCATTTCCAAGCCCAACTATCATGTGACTATTGTTAATCACTTCCCTTGGTATTTTCGAAAATCATCCTTCCTAAATTAGGACTATATTGAACACACAATCCCTGGCACGTAATTGCACGTAATTCTCATAGAAGTCACGAGCATGAATTTCATGAATTCACATAAACGTAGAACATATACGTAATTAACACAAAATCACGTAAGTCATACACGTTATTTATTGGCCGATCTAGTTCGCGGGGACTGGGGTCCTACATCCTCCCCCCCTTAAGGAGGATTTCGCCCCCGAAATCAGCCCGTGTGAAACAACTCGGGGTAACGAATTCGCATTTCGTCCTCCCGTTCCCATGTGGCTTCTTCCGTGGACTGGTTCCGCCACAGTACTTTTACTAAAGGGATGTCCTTATTCCTAAGCTTCTTAGTCTCGTACATCAATATCTCCACCGGAATCTCTTCGTAGCTTAGATCCGGTTTCAATTGTTGATGTAGGGTCTCGTTTCCTAGCACGTGGTTCGGGTCAGCTATGTATTTTCGCAGTGTAGAGACGTGGAACACGTCATGCACTTGCGATAATGAGGCTGGCAGTTCTAATTGGTATGCCACCTCGCCAACCTTCTTCAGTATCCTAAATGGACCGATATATCTAGGGCTTAGCTTCCCTTTCTTCCCAAATCTTCTCACGCCCTTCATCGGTGATACTTTCACGAACACCATATCTCCCTCTTCAAATTCTAATGGTCGACGTCTTCGATCAGCGTAGCTTTTCTGTCGACTCTGTGCCGTTCGCATTCTTTCTCGTATGGTGGTAATGGCTTCCGTCATTTCTCGTACTATGTCAGGGCCTAACACTGCCCGTTCGCCAACCTCGTCCCAATGTACTGGGGATCTGCACCTTCGCCCGTATAGCGCTTCGTACGGTGCCATCCCAATGGTTACGTGGTAGCTATTGTTATAGGAGAACTCGATCAGTGGGAGGTACTTACTCCAATTCCCTTTGAAATCGAGTACACACGCTCGGAGCATGTCCTCCAGGGTCTGGATGGTTCGCTCGGATTGACCGTCCGTCTGCGGATGGTAGGCGGTACTGAAAGACAACTTCGTTCCCATTGCCTTTTGCAAGCTCGTCCAGAATTTCGACAGAAATCTGGAGTCGCGATCCGAGACTATTGAGGATGGAACGCCGTGCAGTCGCACTATTTCTTGGATATAGAGCTCAGCGTACCGTTCCATGGAAAACGTCGTGCTAATGGGTAAGAAGTGGGCGGACTTGGTGAGTCTGTCGACAATCACCCAAATCGCGTCGTGCCCCTTCGTGTTCCTCGGGAGTCCTACTACGAAATCCATGGTAATGTTATCCCATTTCCATTCCGGAATGGGTAACGGTTGTAGGGTTCCCGCCGGCCTTTGATGCTCGGCTTTTATCTGCTGGCACGTCAGGCACTGACTCACGAATGTTGCGATATCCTTTTTCATGCCTGGCCACCAGTAGTTCTCCTTTAAACCTCTGTACATCTTCGTTGCTCCTGGATGTACTGAGTATGCGGTAGCATGGACTTCCGTCATTATCGTCCTTCTTAGCTCAGCGTTGTCTGGTACGTACAACCGATCCTTGAAATACAGTCGTCCGTCTTCCCGTATCATGAGGTCTCCGGTTGTTTGTTCCGGCTGTGCCTCCTTAATTTTTGCGTACAGTTCGTCTGTTCCTAGCGCTGTCTTAATTTGCTCCAGCAACGTTGGTTGCAAAGTTAAGGCCGCTAGCTGCGCCTCAACTTCGCCTAACCTTACGACTTCGACTTCCAGCAGTTGCAGTTCTGCACTGATTGCTTTTCTGCTTAAGGCATCGGCTACTATGTTCGCCTTGCCTGGGTGGTAGTTGATTACGCAGTCATAATCCTTAACTAACTCTAACCACCTCCTCTGCCTCATATTCAACTCCTTTTGCGTAAAGAAGTACTTGAGGCTCTTGCGGTCAGTGGATATTTCACACCGCTCTCCGTAGAGGTAATGCCTCCATATCTTGAGAGCAAAGACCACTGTTGCCAGTTCTAAGTCGTGCGTCGGGTAGTTTTTCTCGTACTCTTTTAGTTGACGAGAGGCGTATGCTACTACATTCCCGTTCTGCATTAGCACACACCCTAACCCATTCTTCGACGCATCACTATACACCGTAAACCCTCCAGTTCCCGATGGTATTGTGAGAACTGGGGCCGTTGTAAGCCTTTCCTTCAGCTCCTGGAAACTCCGTTCGCATTCCGTGGTCCACTGAAATGGCGTATTCTTCCTGGTCAACTTCGTCAGCGTAGACGCTATCTTTGAGAAGTCCTTGATGAATTTCCTGTAATAACCCGCCAGACCGAGGAAACTTCGTACTTCCGTTACATTGGTCGGTCTGGGCCAGTTGCTGATGGCTTCTATCTTGTTCGGGTCTACGGAAATTCCTGCTCCTGATACTATATGCCCCAAGAAGGCGACTTGGTCAAGCCAAAATTCACACTTCATGAACTTGGCATAAAGTTGCTTATCCCGTAATATACTCAGAACTATTTTCAGATGTTCCTCGTGTTCCTCCTTCGTCCTTGAGTAAATTAGGATGTCATCAATGAAGACGATGACAAACTTATCTAAGTAGGGTTTGAACACTCGGTTCATTAAATCCATAAAAGCTGCAGGCGCATTAGTCAGCCCTAATGGCATCACCAGAAACTCGTAGTGGCCATAACGGGTACTAAAGGCCGTCTTCGGGACATCTTCCTTCCGAATCCTTAATTGATGATAGCCCGATCTCAAGTCGATCTTAGAGAAGACCGTGGCACCTTGTAGTTGATCGAACAGATCGTCTATCCTAGGGAGTGGATACTTGTTCTTAATCGTTAACTTATTCAGCTCCCTGTAGTCTATGCATAGTCGCATAGACCCATCTTTCTTCTTCACGAATAGCACCGGCGCTCCCCAGGGAGAGAAACTCGGCTGTATGAACTCTTTCTGCAGGAGTTCGTCGAGTTGGTCCTTTAACTCCTTCATTTCCGTCGGTGCTAGCCGATATGGTGCCTTAGATACTGGCGCCGCTCCAGGTACCAGATCTATAGCGAACTCTATTTCTCGCTCGGGTGGTAGTCCCGGTAATTCCTCGGGGAATACGTCAGGGAACTCCTTAACTACCGGCACTTCCTCGAATTTCAGAGAGGGATCCTCCTCCGACTTGATAGCGAATACCAGATAGGCTTCGCACCCTGATCTGATCAGTCGTTGTGCTTTCAGCGCTGATATCCTAGAGATCATAGTCCCCTTACTAGTCCCTACAAACTTAAGGGGTTCATCCCCGTCCACATTGAGCGTGACTATCTTGCGGTGGCAGTCTATGACGGCTCCGTACTTCGATAGCCAATCCATTCCGAGGATCACCTCATAATCATTCATGGGAATGATTATGAGGTCTATGGGTAGTTCCTTACTCCCGATCACTATTGGGCAATCCCGTAGGACATGGTTAGTTTGGGTGGGATTCCCGTTTGGAACTGTTACCCTAAACTCACACTCAGCCCGGTGAGGCGTGACTCCTACCCTCGTGGCATACTTAGTGGATGCAAATGAGTGAGTCGCTCCCGAGTCGACTAGGATGCATGTGGGGGTTTCGTAGACGAGAAGGGTACCTGTCACCACTGCCGGGTTATTTTCCGCTTCCTCGGAGGTTATAGTGAAAACCCTGGCTGGTACCCGTGGTGGTGCTGCTTGGGTTCCAGCTTGGCTTCCGGATCCACCTTCCGGACATGCCCTCAGATAGTGGCCCGTCTTGCCACATTTGAAGCAGACGGCATTTTGGGAGTTGCAGGCTCCCATGTGCCTCCGTGCACACTTCGGGCATACGGGTAGGTCCAACTGGGGTCTACCCTGGTTTGGGTTGAACTGTGGGGGTGGTCTAGGTCGATTCGGGAAATTTGGTTTTCCACCCTTGACCACGAACTGCCTCTTTGGGTTGCCTCCGCTCCCTTGCGGCCCTTGCACGAACTTGCGCTTTGCTTCTTGAGCGCGAGCAATCCTTGCCTCGGCTTGCTCCGCCACCAGCGCTCTCTCAGCCACTTGGGCGTACGTGGCTCCTTGTATTCCGGCCATACTCACGTCTCTGTACAGCTCGGGTTTCAGCCCTTCCATGAACCGCTCAATCTTGAGCGTGTCCGTACTGACCATATGAGCAGCGAACCTTGAGAGCTGCTCGAACTTCCTGATGTACTCCGCCACTGTCATTGCTCCTTGGCGGAGGTTGATGAACCATTCATCCGCTGTGCTCTGACAGGGGCGGTGTAATACTTTCCCCTGAAGATTTCCTTAAACCTTTCCCAGCTCATCGTTAAGGGGTTTGCGACAGCTGAGACGGTTTCCCACCAGTGTCCGACGCTCCCCCTTAGCAGGTAGGCAGCGCACATGACCTTTTCCGCCTTCGGGGTGCGGCTGTGCTGGAGCATGTTCTCCAACGTCCTCAACCAATCCTCAGCGGACGTGGGGTCTACCGCATCCTCAAACAGTGGAGGGTTGAGCTTTCTAAACCTTTCCCCGATCATCTCAATTCGTTCAGGTGGAGGAGGTAGGTTAGCTGATTGCCCACCAGCATTTTGCTGTTGGATCAGCTGCTGGATTTGAGCCGACTGTTGCCGGACCAATTCGGTTAGTTGCAGGATGGTAGCATCCCGGCTATCAGGAGGGTTATTGGTATCCCTACCTTGGTCAGATTCTCTACTTCCTTCGCCTCTAAGTCTTACCATTTTTCAACCTACCTTGACAATTCCTAAGGCCAATAAATTAAACCACACAAGTAATTCACATAACATCGTACTTACAAGCAAGGCCGCTTCCGCGCTTTTGAGTGTGTGTGTATGGATAGTCTGCAGGACCTGTGACCGAAGCTCTGATACCACTCTGTCACGACCCGTCGTCCCACTCTCGTATTCCGTTCTAATATTAAATATCTAATGCTTTGATATAGAGCAATAGTGTAAAAATGCGAATAAAATTTTTCATCTTAAACTTTGCGTGCGGAATTACTATACACATGTCAAAAGAATGTTCGTGACTCATCTACATTCCATCGTATCCCTAACCACACGATATACAAGTGTGTGTGTGTGTGTGTGTGTGCAGCCAAAAGCTCCCTATGCGCCCGGCCTTCACAGGTCGTCATCCATACACACACTCCCACCCCAAAAGCAGCCGGATAGCTTCAAAAGACTGGCCTCGCATAAAGTTCGAATCACGTACCGTGATCGTCTGTACCTACAATACGTAACATAAAGAATGAGCCACCGAGGCTCAGTAAGCAGAAATTATGCATGTATGCACGTGTCCTAACGATCGACAATCCACGTCGTCGTTTTCTAATGCTCATACTCTCCTTCTCATTTTCTTGACCTTTTTCTGACTCATACTCATTTTCTTATACTCTTACTTCGTACGGGCCCTCGGCTTTCTATCCCACTATGCGCCATTTCATAGAGATCTCATATGTGGAGGTTCTCACACTAGAAGGTCACCCGAAGGAATCTTCCCTTACTCAATGTGGCCTCCACGCGGACGCTTCTCACTGGTAGCCAACACCGAGGCCACTAACCGCGGAGGTCACCCGAAGGAATCTTCCCTCCCGGTTAGTGCTTTACGCACTAGAAGGTCACCCGCAGGAATCTTCCCTTACTCAGTGCGTGCCCCGGGCCGCATCCTCCAGGTTGCATCTCCCGCATACGGGGTATTCCCCCAGCCTCTTATACAGGCCTTATGGCTTCTTTTGCCATGGTCGCATAAGGGTAGCCGTGACTCTTCATTGAGTCGACACAAACGCCAATATCGGCGAGTATACATCGCACACAGGCGATCTTATGCACGCTCTCACCTCGCGTCATACTTACTACTTATGCGTGCAAGTGCTCATGACATGCTCATGTGAATATGCAGATCATGCTTATCATGCAAATAAAATAATCTTATCTTAACATACATGTTTCACGTAAAATACACGAGCACGTAAATTCACATCATCGGACGCAGGCAAGTTACGTACTGTAGTTGAAATTTCTACTTACTTGTTGTCCGTAGGTTAGCAGTCACCTGACCCGTAGGTGTTCCTAAGTCCCGACCTTAGGCATGAAATATTGGTGTCAGTGCGCTATTTTATTTAATGGTTTAAGTATGTTAATCTTCAAGCCCTATATGTACATCATGGGTTAAAATAGATTTCGAGTCGTTGGTTAAATTAAATCTCGACATTATAAAGAAAATCTTGATTCCATACTTAATCTCGGCATGTGGATAAATCTTGGGTTCCTACGAATTCAAAATCGTGCCATGTGCTTCGATATTTTAAACAAAATGTCGATATACATTTTAACATGATCTCCGACATTTCTTATATTAAATGTCGATACTGGAAGCAAATCTTCGAACTTCATTTCGATATTTTCTCAAAGATTTCGACATTTGAGTTATTTGAGGATCTCGACATTTTCAAGTTTCGACATTTTACTTTGTCATTTCGACATTTTACTAAAGGGTCTCGACATTTAGAAATCTCGACATTTTAACGATTTAAAGATCTCGACATTTTGTTCTTAATTTCGTTCGACATTGCAAAAATCTCGATATGATATATATAGACATAAATTCAACATAGGTCTCGACATATTTCCTAACAAGGTTTCGACATTTCTCCTTAACACTTCGACATTTTGAGGGTTTCGACATTTATCGTTAGACACCTCGACATTATATAAATCTCGATATGTAAGCTCGACATTTTAGCTATCATTCGACATTGTGCCTCGACATCTCTTGACTTCGACATCTTACCATGGCATCTCGACTTTTTACTCAGCGTTATATTTATCATTCGACATTTTATCTAGTTAGAAGGTCTCGACATTTTGGAACACAAGATGTCGATATGGAATTTACCTCGACTTTTTACTTGACATTCACTATAAACTCGATATGTTGACTCGACATCCTACCATTTCGATATTTGCTAGCATCTCGACATTTACTTCGATTTTTAATTCGACATTCCTTCCTGCTTGTTTCGACATTTATTATCTACTTCATTCTTCATCCCGCGAAACCAGATTTTTGGCTAGCTTTACCCAGAATTACAAGTTCTAAATCACATACTAAGCTACCCAACATTTAGCTAAGCTCAAGGAGATCTTTGGCTATGCATTTTCGTCCAAGGTTAGGGCTTGTAATATCTCGTCTCTTAACTCTCCAGTCCTAAACATGTTTTATACCATGAAATAAAAATCGAATTAGCTTGAGGTAGGAATTTCACTCACCAACTTCGATGCTTGAACTTGTTGGAAAATTTTTGTGCTCAATCTTCTCGGCTCCTTTCTCTTCTTCTTCTTTCTTTCTCTTTTCGTGGGTTTTTGAGTGAGATTAGGAAGTTTAGATTATTTTTAGTTAGATATTTCCTTAGCTTATGGTAGATAATGTATAGGGTGGCGTGGGTCTTCCTTGAAATGGGGACTTTGTCTCCTAAGTTGATTTCTTGTACATTTGGGCCCATTATTAAATTATAGCCCAATACTAGTTCAATTCCAAGCCCAACTATCATGTGACTATTGTTAATCACTTCCCTTGGTATTTTCGAAAATCATCCTTCCTAAATTAGGACTATATTGAACACACAATCCCTGGCACGTAATTGCACGTAATTCTCATAGAAGTCACGAGCATGAATTTCATGAATTCACATAAACGTAGAACATATACGTAATTAACACAAAATCACGTAAGTCATACACGTTATTTATTGGCCGACCTAGTTCGCGGGGACTGGGGTCCTACAGGTGGCGACGGCTGCAGGGAACCCCACCTGTCTTTTATGCGACGAAGATATTATGGAGACGACGCGACACCTGTTCTTTGACTGTTCCTTTTCTCGAAATTGTCTTCGATTATTACGTTGTCATTTGTGGTTTAGTTGGCCTTACAGGGACTGGTATGAAGGGATATGTTGGGCTGCTTCTAGATGGCGCGAAAAGCACTTAGCTTGGATGGGGCTTCGCCACGCACTTAGCTTGGTTGGAACGCAACAGACGCTGGCACGATGGGAGAAGAAGACCCCCAGACCGTATTGTTGCTGATGTTGAGGCGACCCTCAGCGCTCGCCTGTCCACGCTTCCTCGCAAGTACTTGCTCCAGTTGAGCGCAATGCGTCGGGTTTGGAGTATTGCTTGGTCTAGCTAGGGCGCCTCTCGTCTCTGCTCTTTCTTCTCTCTTCTCTCTCTCTCTTTTTTTTCTCCTCCCTACCTTCTTACTCTTCTCTTGCTCTTTTTCTTTCAATGTCCCTTCCTCTCCTCCTGTGTTTGCTTTTCAGGTTTTGAGGCTGTACACCTTCCTTGTGGGGACATCCTTACCCGATGTGACGTACTTGGGCACTCACTTGGTAGCCTTGGTGCCTATGCGCCTCCCCCGACCGGACCTGCGGACGCACTTGTTGCACCCCCTATCCTCCGCGCGATACCTCCCTCTGTGGACGTATCCTTTGCCGTGTGCTTTGCACTTTACCTGCACATCCCCGGCTGCCCTGCTGGCACTACATCTGGTGCCAGGGTCCTGTTGACTGGTTGTGGATTGTGACACCTACCTTAGCCTCTGATTTGCACTCCTTTGTTATGTGTTGGCTTTGGTCTTGTTGGGACCTTGTTGGTGTCTGGGCTGTTTCGGTTTAGTCGATGTGCTGTCTGGTCGATAGATTGTTGCGTCGTGAGCGTCGTGAGCGTTATCATGTACGCTACACAATGTACTCCTGTTTCTTTTTATTTAGTGAACATTCCCCAAAAAAATAGAATCCATTAGAGCAGCCATAGTAGAAGGGCAGATGAACAGTCACAGAAGGAAATGAAAAGACGCGATGATGAAGATGGGCAGAACGGTTGTGCTTAGGGCCCTCCCATCGCCGTCTGAACCCGGCGATGGAGGGAGGATGGGTGGTCGTCGCCGATCAGTCGTTCGGTAGGGGGTGGGTCGCCGGCGATAGGTAGGGTGGTGGGGGTTGACGTGATGATTTTAGGGTTGACAAGAGAGAAACACTAGAGAGAGAAATCTAGAGAGAGAGGCTTTTCTATTGCCGACGGCCAAACACATAGACATTAGATATCACTTTATAAAAGATCACGTAGAAAAAGGCACGATTGACATGTATTTCGTGAACACGGGAGTATCAACTAGCTGTCATTTCACCAAGGCATTGGATGAAAAATGATTCCACTTTCTTGTCGGCAAATTAGGCATTTTGAACCTCTCGTGATATGTGCTCTACTTGATTTTCTGTGCTTTCATATGCTCTATGCTATGTGTTTTCAATACTTAAATGACATATCTTGCATGCAACTTAAATAATACTGAAATATAATAGAATAAAAGAAAATCCAAAAATATTATACATATACTTATAATATTAGGGGAATGATAGATATTCTTTAGGATGCTTTGATCTAAGTCACAAATAAGTTTCCCCGACAAGCGACTGATTCATTGCTTAATTCTGTCAGTCTAAGTCGCTTTCTTGTGTCTAAAAGTCTTTAGTTTGCTTCACTAGATACAAAGTCACTTTACATATGTGAGGATTCTAGCCTTCTCATTTTTGTTCTTTGGATCTATTCTCGAGCGAATAGCAAAAATAATTGCTTGTCTTAACTAGTGATTCTTGGCTTCATACTCGCCTAGCTTTAGATTGTTAGGAAGATGATAAGGGCATCTAGGAAATTCCTCACTCGGCCTTGTAAATATTTTATCCTTTACATTAATCCCTAGTCATCCACTTTGAGCCTTCTCCAATTTCCTTTTTCTTCGTTTGAAACCCTTTTAGCCTTCAACTGACTATCTAAGTTTTCGACGGGTTTTTCAATCAAGAAAAGGAGAGGGGAGAGAAAACGATACTACAAATAAAATGATGACAAAAGAAGGCATTGCTCAACGCACAAAAAGCTGACCAAAGGAACCTGCCTTCCGACTATCTATATCACAAATTTTCTTAGAAGGTGGCATGGATCCTGCTGTGAAACTTCTCCGTCGATAATCTCGTACGCTTGTCGGAACGACTGGAAAGAGGAGCACCTCGAAGTGAACTTCTCCAACGATAATCCGGTCTTATATCAGGAAACGAGAAGAGGAGCACAGCCTCGGGTTCGAATTCCATAACTGTGGACTTCTCCAAATCGATAATCTCTGAAACCTCTCTAGGGAATAAGAGAAGAGGAGCACGGTATCGGCCCGAGAACCAACAAGAAAAACTTTGCCTACGATAATTTCCTATAGCCTCGTGGAGAAGCGGAGCTTCAGCTTGAGCATAAAAGGGAATAGACAACATAAAAAGGATGAAAATTAGAAAATAAAATTGGCCGGTGGAGAAGAACGACGAAGAAATGGAAGACGACAAAAAGCCCACATTGTCCAAAATGTCCCTTCCCTTCTTAGTCATGGCCAAATCGAAACCTTTTAAAATCCCTTTGATTCCACATCAACGATCTTTCGCTTAGGTGAAATGATTAAAAGCGCCTCGCTCACAGGTAAATTGACTTAATACTTGTGTTGACTTAAGTGATATAAATAAAATCCCAAGTAAAAATAATAGAGTGCTAGAGTAAACCTAATGAGAGTTGTCGAAATGGATTACTGTATGGACTTAGGACTTTAGATTGTAGACTAGACTTGACGGCATATGATCTTTCTAATGTCTTGCGAAATTTAGGCGTGACGATTGATCAAAGCAAAATAATCTGACCCCATACTATAATATTCATAAATTAAAAAAAATATAATAATCGATATATAATAATAAGTTTTCTTGATTTTTCTTTCTTATTCTTCTTTTTTCTCTTTCTTAATTCTTTAGTTAAAAAAAAGGGAAAGGAAATCGCACATTTTGACATGCAATATTACTTTGCATCTACACGGAATTGATTAAATGCGATAGATTGTTCATGCTCATACCCTCACGCGAAAGTGTAGTTAATGATTGTTACTTAGATTGATTTATGTAATTGCTTGATAAATCAATTAAGGTGCACTATTTGAGGGGGAGCATTTACAATATTTATGCCTTGAACTCCAAATAATTTTGATGATCTTTCTCTAAGTGTTGCAGAAAAATTCCAATTTGAATTTCCTTGTACAACGCACTTCTGAGGAGGACTTCACGAATCGTCACGTTTTGGAGCTCACGACATTGGTATAACAAGTCAGGGGGAGCTTAAATAGAAAAATTGCTTCCAAAAAAAATTAACTCTAATCATCTCGACATCTTTTGCTCTTAAGTATTGCACATTTACAAAAATTTGAAGGAGCCAGCTGTCACTAACCTGAATTATAGGGAGTTAATTGCGTTTATTTACATACATAGGGGAGCAACTATGTGGTAATCTTTGAACTTAGGGTCAATCTGAAAACACAAAAACTTGATATCGAGAAATTCTGGCGAATTTCATAATTTTCATTCACAGATTCTCGAGCGTAAATTGATTTGGGACCAAGTGATAATTTCGCTTGCATATTGATGAGCGGAAATTAAACAACGAGCGAAAATTAAACAGGAACCAAATATAAATTCTCGATCGGAATTTGTCGAGCGAAAATTTAGTAAACCAAAGGAAATTTCTCGATCGTAAGTTTCTCGGTCGTAAACAGTAATGGGCCTAGAAATTGTTAAGTATCGAAAACGTCTAATCAGCCCATTTAACGAAATTAATGTTTGCAGTCGAAAATCCCCAAATACACGCGAAACCCTCAATCGCAAAACTCAACAGTCGATAATTTTTCTCTCGCGAAAAACTTTTTCCACAAAGACGAAAGTCAAAATCTTACAAAATCTTACATACTTTCACTAATCTTCGTCTTTGAGAGGTAGATTCGACATCCTTTAGGGATTTTTGTGTGTTTGAACTCCGTTTACATCTGTTTTTTGGAAATCTTTCGCGTAATTTAATGATAATTTCTCGTCTATTCATAATATGGAAACTTGAATGCTAGTTTGCAGTGTTTAAAAAAGTGTCTCTAAGCATAATCTATGTTAAAAACTGCATATTGAGATACTTTCGAAGTTTTTCTGATCGTTTTGAGGGTAGATTGTGTTGATTTTCTGCGCTATTAGAGTTCGATTGAAAGATAGACTAACTGGGTTTTTAACGTTTAAAGGCGTCGAAGAACTTTCTCGCTCCAATGTCAATTGAGTTTCAATTGATCTACTGTTTGCATTGTAAAAGTTTTTCGATCGAACTTCTGACTTAGTCGTTAAAATAAATAACGTAGATTGAAAAATAATTACAATCGAGAAATTGAATTTGAATTTTATGCGAGCAAAAAGATTACTGAAAGAAATAGATCACATAGATGCAATTTAAGTTTCGAGCGGAAAACTTACAATTGCAAAAAGTAATTTCGTTTCAATTTTATTCTCGGTCGAAAATTTTAGCGGCGATAAAATTTCTCGATCGCAAAAACGCACAATGATGATTTTATCGATCGAAAATTTTCTCGGCAAGTCACCTAATTTCTCGCTGTCAATTTTCTCGATCGTAAAATTTCACAGCGAAAAACTGTTTTACAATCGAAATACTTTCTCGCTCGATAACATTCACGGCAAAAATTTTATTCATGCACGAAAAAATTTCTCGACCGTAAATTTACACGGAATTTTTCTCGATCGTAAAATCTCTCCGTACAGTACCTCGCGTATAACGTTCAGCACTTGGTAAAATCTTCTAAGTCTTTTCCACTGTAGCAGACCTTAGCGAATAAAATTTTCTCGATCGCAAATTAACACGGAGAATTGCATTCAAATTGCACTTAGACAAATTAATTGAGAATTTCAATTCTCGCGTGACAAAAAGCACGGAGTGAACAGTGCTTCAACACTTAGAAAAACTTCTCAACTAAAATTTCATCGAACTTACATGATCTATGTGCAAATTTCATGATTTCAATTATTCAAACATGCTATGACATGATCCATTATTATGGTTGATAAATTCTAAATTCGACTCAAATTATAATTCTTGAACTAATGATTTACATTTTTATGTGTATTTCAGATGGATCATTATCCAACATATAACCACATATATGAGAAGGCCATGCACCTCAACGTTCACGACACCAATTACCAACTCGACCTAACCACCTTCAGGTGTCCGGACGAGACCGTGGTGTCAATACTACAAGGTCATCCCCTGTGGCATGATCTAACGGTGACGGCCTCTGTGCCAATGGTCTATCTAGCAGTTTTGGGGGATGATCAAGAGCCACGTCATTGAAGGGGCGTACAATTTCACAACGGTGATAGGGACGAGGCACATAAACATGAACAAGAATGACTCGGTCTTATCCTCGACCTCCCCTACTGATGCGGAGCTCGTGCGTGACTTCCTTCACATGGGGATACCGTCCGCCACTGACCAAGCTTGCTCAAGTTCAGAGCAACGGAATCCCTCACCCTGGAAGACACTGTTGGCATCATCAACAAGTGTCTGTCACCAAAGCACGCAGGCTTCGACAAAGGCACGACAACATTCTCCGTATCTTCCACGGAATTGCCTTCTCGTGGAATTACGATTTTGCTCAACTGATCTGGAATGATGTAGCAGAGCAGATCAGGTAGAAGGAAAAACAAACGATCGAAGAATGTGCCGTATGCTCGGTGGTTCTCCGTAATCATTAGACAATACATAGAGATGTACAAGCAGAACATCCCTCGTCTACCTCCTGGAGGAAATTACCAACCACCGCGGCTCAAGTTCTTTCACAACCCGAAGCTAACGAATTTGGACCAGGCATCCATGGCCATTCCGTTCGAGTGCTGCGGCTCGCGACCCCTCGAGCCGAATACCAAAGGTTATGCCGGGGAGAATCATCTGACGGAATAGATGATCAAAGGGCCCCCGACAGATTCGCAGTCAGCCCTCACCAACAACAAAGCCCTGAGGACAACGATGACGATGCAGTGGCCTAGGAGCTTGAACAGGAGCCTCCAGTCCAAGAATCTCAGCTACCAGAAATGGATGTCACGATGATCGACGATGTGGCTCTCGAAATGGAAGCTGAAGATCATAATCAAGAGCTCCAAGTGGAAGTGCCTATCCATGTAGGCGTGCTCGAAGAACCCATTGAGGAGGTTCTTCAACAAGAAAGCACAGCCCGAGACAGAAACAGGGCAAAAACTCACTTCCACCATGACGGAACCCTTTTAGTTCATCTCTTACTTTATCCTTTCCTTCCTGCCTCCTTGATTAGTCTTATTCACTCTCTTGAGAGGGGCTTCGGCGTTACTCTCGACAATGTGATCTGCTCAAATACTACGAGGACGCTTGCGCCCGATTGACAACCTTTCTAAGCGAAAAAGATCGGGAGATCGCTAGATTGAAAGTGTCCTTAGCTAATTCCGAGCTGAAGCCGAGGAACTTCGCCCAGGACCCGGCAACGGGGGACTCGGGCGAGAGTTTTCGAGGCCCGTTCGGCGGAGTTTTTTCTCCTTGCAGGAGTGGGGTTTCTGAGGCACGATGGCAAAAAACTCTTGGCGTTCAAGAAGCTTTCACCCCTTCTCGTATGAGGCATTCAGGAACTCCTTATGCCCGGGGACCGAGGCCGTGAATTTCTTGTGTTTTATTTTATCATTGCGTTCTTTTTCCTAGCGATATTGTGGATCGGGAGAATTTGTTATTCTCTGTCATTTTCTTCTTCGCATTCCCGGTCGTTTCTTTTCCTTGTAACGGATGGTGTTATTTTGCTCTTTCATGCGGGTTATCTTTTGTTATTACTAAAGTCTCAATCGAGCCGTTTTCCTAGCGCCGAGGTTATTTATTAGCCCAAATTCTTTTACCTGGTATTTTGGAGAGATCCTTGTTTTCGCCCAAGGTCTTGATCGAGATCTCTTCTCGATGGAGATTTTTGGTTAACCTTGTTTTCATATAAGGCCATGATCGAGATTTCTTCTCGATGGGAATTTTCGTTAACCTCGTTTTCGTCCGAGGCCTTGATCGAGATATCTCTCGATGGAGAATTTTCGTAACCTCGGTTTTCATCCAAGGCCTTGATCGAGATATCTTCTCGATGGAGAATTTTCGTTAACCTCGTTTCCGTCGAGGCCTTGATCGAGATATCTTCTCGATGGAGAATTTCGTTAACCTCGTTTTCGTCCGAGGCCTTGATCGAGATATCTTCTCGATGGAGAATTTTCGTTAACCTCGTTTTCGTCCGAGGCCTTGATCGAGATATCTTCTCGATGGAGAATTTTCGTTAACCTCGTTTTCGTCCGAGGCCTTGATCGAGATATCTTCTCGATGGAGAATTTTCGTTAACCTCGTTTTCGTCCGAGGCCTTGATCGAGATATCTTCTCGATGGAGAATTTTCGTTAACCTCGTTTTCGTCCGAGGCCTTGATCGAGATATCTTCTCGATGGAGAATTTTCGTTCAGCGAAATCAAACTCGTTATGTCCAAGGTCTTGACTTATTTTTGCAAAAAAATAGACAATCTTCATTTCTAATATGTTTGAGAATGGACAACCAAATAGAATTACGTGAACCGAGAAGCAAAGCAAGTACAGAATTATGTGAACTGAAAAGCAAAGCAAATATCGTGTAGCATAATAGGATAGGTGCTCGGTCTTTCAAGGATAGTATTTCCTTAAATGTCGAGCGTTGTGTGGTCTCTCCAACTTTTTCCCCTCCATATCCTCCAGATAGTAGGCGGGCCTCTCCAATCTTCCGAGTCACCTTGTAAGGTCCCTCGTACTTCGGGTCGAGCTTTCCTCTTTCCCCTTTGTGTTGTATCTCCTTCATGACGAGGTCCCCTTCCTCGAACCTCTTCAGACATACCTTGCGGTTATAGGCTCGGGTAACCTTTCTTTGATATGCTGCCATCCTCAACGCAGCTTTCTCCCTTCCTTCTTCGATTAAATCGAGCTCATCCGCCCTAAGCTGGTTGTTGTCATCCGAGTACATCATTACCCTCGTGCTTCCTTGTCCTATCTCGACGGTAGAACGGCTTCGCTCCCATATACCAGGCTAAATGGGGTTTCTCCCGTCCCGACCCGAGGAGTGGTCCTATATGACCAGAGCACACTCTGTAGCTCGTTAAACCAGGCTCTCTTCAATCCATCCAGCCTAACCTTGAGTGCCTGTACAATAGTTCGATTCGTTACCTCTACCTGGCCGTTGCTCTGAGGGTGAGCCACTGAGGTAAACACTTGCTCGATTCCATAATTAGTGCACCACTCCTTAAGCTTACGTCCGCTGAATTGTCTCCCGTTGTCACTTATAAACTTCTTCGGGACGCCGAATCGGCATAATATGTTCTTCCAGAGGAAGGAGATGACTGCCGCTTCAGTGATGCGGACCAAGGCCTCAGCTTCTACCCACTTAGAAAAATAATCCACAGCTACCAGGAGAAACTTTCTCTGTGTAACGTTGCCCTCAAATGGCCCGACGATATCCAAACCCCATTGATCGAAAGGACATGCCGACGTGATTGCCTTCATCATCTCTGCGGGGGCTCTCTGTAAATTCGCGTGTCTTTGGCATCTGTGACACCCCTCACCATCTTGATCGAGTCGGTCTTCATGGTTGGCCAGAAGAAGCCTGCCAGCATAGCCTTGCGCGCTAACGCCATTCCCCCGATATGGCTTCCGCAGCTTCCTTCGTGAATGTCCACTAAGACTTCCTTAGATTCTTCTTTAGATAAGCATCTCAGAAGAGGGCCAGCGTAGGATCTTTTGAACAAAATCCCGTCGATGATTAGGAAGCGTCCTGCCCTTTTTTGGATGACTCGGCCTGTATCTTATCATCGGGAAGAACCTGTTCTTCTAGGTATCGATAGAGGTCGTATCGCCAATCCTCGGCACTTAGCTTCTCTCTTCTCTATCTGGTGGATTTGGGGGGCCCTTTCCACCTTCACTCCTTTCTCGGGCGGATTTAGTGTACTAGCCCATTTGGCAATTCGATCCGCCTTTTCATTCTCTCTCCTATTAATGAGTACTAACTTGAATTCCTCAAACTTTTCCTTCATCTCTCGGCAGATCTTGGCGTATGCGGCCAGCCTTTCCTCTTTGATCGAAGTTTTCCTCTATTTGTTGTACTACCAACTGCGAGTCAGAATAAAGGATTACTCGGGTTAACCCCATTCTACTGGCTGTCCTCATCCCGAGCAGCAGCGCCTCATACTCGGTTTCGTTGTTGGATGCTCGGAAGTCTAAACTCACCCCCAGACTGGTTTCCTCTCCCAAGGTGAGACGATCACCAGCCCCACGCCGTTTCCTTGCTGACAAGAGGACCCATCCACGTAGATCTTCCACATCTCTGCAGGTCCTTCGTCCACCATTTCGACGATGAAGTCTGCCAGGGCTTGGGCCTTAACGGCCACTCGAGGCCGAAACTGTATGTCGTACTCGCCGAGCTCGGTAACCCACTTGATCGACCTTCCTGATACATCCGGTCGGGTTACGATCGTTCCCAACGGGCTATTCGTTAACACCACAATCGGATGGAGAGGAAGTACGGTCTCAGCTTTCGTGCCGTGATTACCAATGCTAGGAGCAGCCTTTCTTGAGAAGAATATCGGGCCTCTGCTCCCTTCAAGATGTGGCTAACGAAGTAGATCGGTTTCTGTATCTTGTCCTCTTCCCGAACTAGAACCGAGCTGACCGCCCGAGGAGTGGCAGAGAGATATACTGTGAGTTCCTCTGCGAGCTTGGGCTTGTTCAACACGGCAGCTCCTTTAAATACTCCTTCAATTCTTGAAAGGCTTTCTCACAGTCGGGTGTCCACTCAAAGTCCTTAACCTTCCTTAGCACTTTGAAGAATGGCGTGCTCCGCTCGGCCGACCGCGAGATGAATCGAGATAATGCCGTGATCCTTCCTGTCAATCGTTGGACGTCGTTGAGAGTCCTCGGGGACGTCATGTCCGTAATGGCTTTTACTTTATCGGGATTGGCTTCAATTCCCGATCTAGTTACCATGTATCCCAGAAACTTTCCCGATCTAACCCCGAATGTGCACTTGGCTGGATTCAGCTTCAATCCATATCTTCGAGCCGTGGAGAAGGTCTCGCGGATGTCTGCTGAAAAGCTGCTCTGTGTTTTGGACTTTATCAAGATGTCATCTACATAAACCTCCACATTTCTTCCGATCTGGTCTCTAAACACCCGGTCCATCAGCCTTTGGTACGTAGCTCCCGCATATTTGAGCCCGATTGCATGGCATAACCACGTAGCAAAGGTTCCCTCCGACGTGATGAAACTGACTTTAGGCTGGTCTTCCTCGGCCAACCCAATTTGATGGTAACCCTGGAAGGCATCGAGGAAGCATAGCAGTTCATGTTCGGCTGTAGAATCCACCAATTGATCGATCCGTGGCAGGGGATAGCAGTCTTTCGGGCATGCCTTGTTTAAGTCCCTGAAGTCTACACACATTCGCCACTTCGCCCCCGGCTTGGGAACTAAAACGACGTTTGAAAGCCAAGTCGGGAATTGGATCTCTCGAATGTATCCTGCTTTAAGGAGATCTCCTACTTGTTCTTTTACTATCGCATCCTTCTGGCGCCTAAATGTCTCTTCTTCTGGAAACGGGCCGGATGGTGTGGGAGATGTTCAGTCGGTGTTCCATCACTTCTCGGGGTATAACTGTTAGCTCATTCGCGCTCCATGCGAACACATCCTGATTCTTTTTCAGCTGTATGACGAGATCCTCTTTTAACGCGGGAGGTAAGTCCCGGGCTATTTTGACCACGCCCGACGGGGGTCGAACTACGACTTCTTCGATCTCTTCCTCCGGGGTCAACCCTTGAGCCGAGTGTATGACGAAAGAAGTTCCATGGTTGCGAGGATGACTGTTTCGGCGGCTCTTGAGGGATTTTAATTCAATCCTCACCTCTTCCACACAGCACTTGCGCGCTACCTTTCTGTCCCCGAGCACTTCCCCCACTTGATCTCCAACCGGGAATTTCATCTTTTGGTGTAAAGCTGAAGCTACAGCAGCGAAAGAGCTTAAGGCCGGTCGGCCTAATATAGCGTTGTAAGAGGAGGTCATATCAACCACCAGGAAAGAGGTGATCCTAGTTTTCTTCAATTTTCCCGATCCGAGGGTCAGCGGTAGTCGAATGAGTCCCACAGCCTCAATGGCGTGTCCGGTGAATCCGAACAAAGCTGTTTCCACCAGATCCATGTGATACTCTCCTAACTCCATTTGATTCATTGTCTCCTTGAATATGATGTTCACCGGCTCCCATTATCGACGAACACTCTCCCTACATCGTGATTGGCTATTTCTGCCCGAATGACTAGGGCTCTTCATGGATGTTGTCTCCCCCATAAATCCTCCGGCCCAAACGATATGGTTGGTCCCGACCGCTTTTTCCCCGGAGTTATCTCCCAATTCTCCAACTTCCTTGCCTCAGCTTTCCTGGCCCTATTTGAATCCCTATCGCAGGTCCACCTGATATCATGTTGATCCGACGAGGTGGCACATGAGGTTTCTCCGGCGTATGATCGCGTTCGTGGGCCTGCCTGCGTCGCCTCGTGTCCGATCAACTTTGGCTTCCTTCCGTGGCTCGGCTTCCCTCCGCTCGGGAGATCGTTGATATCGTCCTGAGGGACTTGGTATATCTCTCAGGGCGTCTGGCATTCACCCAGGGTGTACCCTGTCCATCTCCCTTCTAATTCTCTCCTGGGATGTTTGCAGGATGTGCTTCCTCCCCCTCTCCTTCTACGAATTCAGCCCGAGCCTCGGGTTGGTTTCCACCAATTTCTCTAGTTCATCGTTCAGGTGGAGACACCTTCTGTGGTATGACCATATTCGCGGTGAAATTCGCAATATTCTCCGGAGACGGGATTCCTCGGTCCGTCTCGACTCGAAAAAGGCCTTTTCAAGAAATCCCGCCCTTCACACATCTCCAACGCCCTTGCTTTGCTTATTTTCCATCGGGTATTGTTGGTGGGGGGCATGTCTCGGCGCCTCCCGTCTGGGGTTATCTTCCTTAAGGTTTTGTGGGCGAGTTAACTCGCGGGCGATATCCACCGTCCCAATCGCCTTCTTTTTATCTGCCTTTTTGAAGCCGTGCGCCTCTTCCACCCGCACGTATTTTTCTACTCGGACTATCAGCTCTTCTACGGTGGTCGGATACTTCTTCACTAACGACCTGAAGAGATCTCCCTCTTTCAGCCCGTTATGAAAGGCTCCGATCAGCAGATCGGGAGTGGCTGAAGGTACTTCCATCATGACCTTGTTAAACCTTTTCAAATAGTCTCGTAGATTCTCTTGATCGCCTTGTCGCATGTTTAACAGGTTCACGGCAGAGCAGGGCCTCCTTCGACTGCTCGAGAACTGTCGGAGGAAAGAACGTGTAAAGTCTGTGAAGTTTCGGATCTCTCCGGCGGGTAGCATGGTAGCCACTGCTGGGCTCCCCGGGCTAGTGTGGTGGCGAAGACTCGGCATCGTCTCCTAACTGATACAGCGCAGCGTTACCTTCGAAGCTGGCTAGGTGGTCCTCGGGCGGGCCCGAGCCGTCGTATTTGCTCATGTCGGGAAAACGGAAGTTACTCGGCAAAGGGGCCTGAGAAACTTCATCCAAAAAGGGAGATCCCCTTTGCACGGGAAGGGTACCTTTGGGATGGCTAATTCCTTCAGGGTTCGGATTTCGTCCTTCATACGCTCCCATTCGGCCATTTGTTCTGCCGTTCTCTTTCTTTTTTCTGCTCGAAGGGCGTCGATCTCTGCCCTCAACGTTCTCTCCTCGGCTTCTTTATCTTGCTCTTCAGCGTGTGGAACCTCTGCTTCCCTTCTCAATCGTTCGGCCTCCTCTTCTTCCGTTTCGTCACGTGGCGGTGAATTACAGCGGTTTTTCGGGTCTTCTCTGCCCTCAACATCTCAACCTCAGCTCTTAACTTTCAAATTCCGCATCGAATGATTCTCTCAGCCTTCTCTCAATCTCTTCCGCCGTGAGTACCTCTTCTGTCGGTGGTGAATGGGGGTCGTTTGCAGAATCCATCATGAATTTTTCTAGGAATATCGGTTTCCCACAGACGGCGCCAATGATAAAATAAAACACAAGAAATTCACGGCCTCGGTCCCCGGGCAGGAGTTCCTGAATGCCTCATACGAGAAGGGTGAAAGCTTCTTGAACGCCAAGAGTTTTTTGCCATCGTGCCTCAGAAACCCACTCATGCAGGAAAACTCGCCGAACGGGCCTCGAAACTCTCGCCCGAGTCCCCTCGTTGCCGGGTCCTGGGCGAAGTTCCTCGGCTTCAGCTCGAAATTAGCTAAGGACACTTTCAATCTAGCGATCTCCCGATCTTTTTCGCTTAGAAAGGTTGTCAATCGGGCGCAAGCGTCCTCGTAGTATTGGCAGAGCACATTGTCGAGTGTAACGCCGAAGCCCCTCGCAAGAGAGTGAATAAGACTAATGAAGGAGGTCAGGAAAGGATAAGTAAGAGATGAATAAAAGGTGAAAGACCAGCCCGACCCGAGAAAGCCAGAATAAGAGAAGGAAGTTGAAGAAAAGAGCGAGAAAGGGAGAACGTGACTGAGTGAATGGCCACGATCCCACACGACGCCCGCGAAAACGCGGGTGGGAGGAAGACTAGGTCATGGCAACGAAGTTTAGAGTCAATATAAAAGGTAACGGTGAGGTTATTCCCAGGGATGCACACAAAAACAAAAACCATTTTTCACTAAGCCTAGTACCTGTCTTACTCCTTTGAAAGCCAAAAACTAACTTAAGCATCGGAGGGGCGTCGCCGGCAACCACACCGGCCCCCTATAGAAGAGGAGGCCGAACGATTGAGAAGGGAAGCAGAGGTTCCACACGCTGAAGAGCAAGATAAAGAAGCCGAGAGAGAACGTTGAGGGCAGAGATCGACACCCTTCGAGCAAAAAAAGAAAGAGAACGGCAGAACAAATGGCCGAATGGGAGCGTATGAAGGACGAAATCCGAACCCTGAAGGATTAGCCATCCCAAAGGTACCCCTTCCCGTGCAAAGGGGATCTCCCTTTTCGGATGAAGTTTCTCAGGCCCCTTTGCCGAGTAACTTCCGTTTTCCCGACATGAGCAAATACGACGGCTCGTGCCCGCCCGAGGACCACCTAGCCAGCTTCGAAGGTAACGCTGCGCTGTATCAGTTAGGAGACGAAATCAAATGCCGAGTCTTCGCCACCACACTAGCCCGGGGAGCCCAGCAGTGGTTTACCATGCTACCCGCCGGAGAGATCCGAAACTTCACAGACTTTACCGTTCTTTCCTCCGACAGTTCTCGAGCAGTCGAAGGAGGCCCTGCTCTGCCGTGAACCTGTTAAACATGCGACAAGGCGATCAAGAGAATCTACGAGACTATTTGAAAAGGTTTAACAAGGTCATGATGGAAGTACCTTCAGCCACTCCCGATCTGCTGATCGGAGCCTTTCATAACGGGCTGAAAGAGGGAGATCTCTTCAGGTCGTTAGTGAAGAAGTATCCGACCACCGTAGAAGAGCTGATAGTCCGAGTAGAAAAATACGTGCGGGTGGAAGAGGCGCACGGCTTCAAAAAGGCAGATAAAAAGAAGGCGATTGGGACGGTGGATATCGCCCGCGAGTTAACTCGCCCACAAAACCTTAAGGAAGATAACCCCAGACGGGAGGCGCCGAGACATGCCCCCACCAACAATACCCGATGGAAAATAAGCAAAGCAAGGGCGTTGGAGATGTGTGAAGGGCGGTATTTCTTGAAAAGGCCTTTTTCGAGTCGAGACGGACCGAGGAATCCCGTCTCCGGAGAATATTGCGAATTTCACCGCAAATATGGTCATACCACAGAAGGCTGTCTCCACCTGAACGATGAACTAGAGAAATTGGTGGAAACCAACCCCGAGGCTCGGGCTGAATTCGTAGAAGGAGAGGGAGGAAGCACATCCCGCAAACATCCCAGGAGAGAATTTAGAAGGGAGATGGACAGGGTACCACCCTGGGTGAATGCCAGACGCCCTGAGAGATACCAACGGCCCTCAGGACGATATCAACGATCTCCCGAGCGGAGGGAAGCCGAGCCACGGAAGGAAGCCAAAGTTGATCGGACACAAGGCGACCGCAGGCAGGCCCACGAACGCGATCATACGCCGGAGAAACCTCATGTGCCACCTTGTCGGATCAACATGATATCAGGTGGACCTGCGATAGGGGATTCAAATAGGGCCAGGAAAGCTGAGGCAAGGAAGTTGGAGAATTGGGAGATAACTCCGGGGAAAAAGCGGTCGGGACCAACCATATCGTTTGGGCCGGAGGACTTTTATGGGGGAGACAACACCCATGAAGATGCCCTAGTCATTCGGGCAGAAATAGCCAATCACGATGTAGGGAGAGTGTTCGTCGATAATGGGAGCTCGGTGAACATCATATTCAAGGAGACAATGAATCAAATGGAGTCAGGAGAGTATCACATGGATCTGGTGGAAACAGCTTTGTTCGGATTCACAGGACACGCCATTGAGGCTGTGGGACTCATTCGACTATCGCTGACCCTCGGATCGGGAAAATTGAAGAAAACTAGGATCACCTCTTTCCTGGTGGTTGATATGACCTCCTCTTACAATGCTATATTAGGCCAACCGGCCTTAAGCTCTTTCGCTGCTGTAGCTTTAGCTTTACACCAAAAGATGAAATTCCCGGTTGGAGATCAAGTGGGGGAAGTGCTCGGGGACAGAAAGGTAGCGCGCAAGTGCTATGTGGAAGAGGTGAGATTGAATTAAAATCCCTCAAGAGCCGCCGAAACAGTCATCCTCGCAACCATGGAACTTCTTTCGTCATACACGCGGCTCAAGGGTTGACCCCAGAGGAAGAGATCGAAGAAGTCGTAGTTCGACCCCCGTCGGGCGTGGTCAAATAGCCCGGACTTACCTCCCGCGTTAAAAGAGGATCTCGTCATACAGCTGAAAAAGAATCAGGATGTGTTCGCATGGAGCGCGAATGAGCTAACAGTTATACCCCGAGAAGTGATGGAACACCGACTGAACATCTCCCACACCATCCGGCCCGTTTTCCAGAAGAAGAGACATTTAGGCGCCCAGAAGGATGCGATAGTAAAAGAACAAGTAGGAGATCTCCTTAAAGCAGGATACATTCGAGAGATCCAATTCCCGACTTGGCTTTCAAACGTCGTTTTAGTTCCCAAGCCGGGGGAAGTGGCGAATGTGCGTAGATTTCAGGGACTTAAACAAGGCATGCCCGAAAGACTGCTATCCCCTTCCACGGATCGATCAATTGGTGATTCTACAGCCGAACATGAACTGCTATGCTTCCTCGATGCCTTCCAGGGTTACCATCAAATTGGGTTGGCCGAGGAAGACCAGCCTAAAGTCAGTTTCATCACGTCGGAGGGAACCTTTTGCTACGTGGTTATGCCATTCGGGCTCAAAAATGCGGGAGCTACGTACCAAAGGCTGATGGACCGGGTGTTTAGAGACCAGATCGGAAGAAATGTGGAGGTTTATGTAGATGACATCTTGATAAAGTCCAAAACACAGAGCAGCTTTTCAGCAGACATCCGCGAGACCTTCTCCACGGCTCGAAGATATGGATTGAAGCTGAATCCAGCCAAGTGCACATTCGGGGTTAGATCGGGAAAGTTTCTGGGATACATGGTAACTAGATCGGGAATTGAAGCCAATCCCGATAAAGTAAAGCCATTACGGACATGACGTCCCCGAGGACTCTCAACGACGTCCAACGATTGACAGGAAGGATCACGGCATTATCTCGATTCATCTCGCGGTCGGCCGAGCGGAGCACGCCATTCTTCAAAGTGCTAAGGAAGGTTAAGGACTTTGAGTGGACACCCGACTGTGAGAAAGCCTTTCAAGAATTGAAGGAGTATTTAAAGGAGCTGCCGTGTTGAACAAGCCCAAGCTCGCAGAGGAACTCACAGTATATCTCTCTGCCACTCCTCGGGCGGTCAGCTCGGTTCTAGTTCGGGAAGAGGACAAGATACAGAAACCGATCTACTTCGTTAGCCACATCTTGAAGGGAGCAGAGGCCCGATATTCTTCTCAAGAAAGGCTGCTCCTAGCATTGGTAATCACGGCGCGAAAGCTGAGACCGTACTTCCTCTCCCATCCGATTGTGGTGTTAACGAATAGCCCGTTGGGAACGATCGTAACCCGACCGGATGTATCAGGAAGGTCGATCAAGTGGGTTACCGAGCTCGGCGAGTACGACATACAGTTTAGGCCTCGAGTGGCCGTTAAGGCCCAAGCCCTGGCAGACTTCATCGTCGAAATGGTGGACGAAGGACCTGCAGAGATGTGGAAGATCTACGTGGATGGGTCCTCTTGTCAGCAAGGAAACGGCGTGGGGCTGGTGATCGTCTCACCTTGGGGAGAGGAAACCAGTCTGGGGGTGAGGTTAGACTTCCGAGCATCCAACAACGAAACCGAGTATGTGGCGCTGCTGCTCGGGATGAGGACAGCCAGTAGAATGGGGTTAACCCGAGTAACCCTTTATTCTGACTCGCAGTTGGTAGTACAACAAATAGAGCAAAACTTCGTCATCAAAGAGGAAAGGCTGGCCGCATACGCCAAGATCTGCCGAGAGATGAAGGAAAAGTTTGAGGAATTCAAGTTAGTACTCATTAATAGGAGAGAGAATGAAAAGGCGGATCGAATTGCCAACTGGGCTAGTACACTAAATCCGCCCGAGAAAGGAGTGAAGGTGGAAAGGGCCCCCCAAATCCACCAGATAGAGGGAAGAGAGAAGCTAAGTGCCGAGGATTCGCGATACGACCTCTATCGATACCTAGAAGAACAGGTTCTTCCCGATGATAAGATACAGGCCCGAGTCATCCAAAAAAGGCAGGACGCTTCCTAATCATCGACGGGATTTTGTTCAAAAGATCCTACGCTGGCCCTCTTCTGAGATGCTTATCTAAAGAAGAATCTAAGGAAGTCTTAGTGGACATTCACGAAGGAAGCTGCGGAAGCCATATCGGGGGAATGGCGTTATCGCACAAGGCTATGCTGGCAGGCTTCTTCTGGCCAACCATGAAGACCGACTCGATCAAGATGGTGAGGGGCTGTCACAGATGCCAAAGACACGCGAATTTACAAAGAGCCCCCGCGGAGATGATGAAGGCAATCACGTCGGCATGTCCTTTTCGATCAATGGGGTTTGGATATCGTCGGGCCATTTGAGGGCAACGTTACACAGAGAAAGTTTCTCCTGGTAGCTGTCGATTACTTTTCTAAGTGGGTAGAAGCTGAGGCCTTGGTCCGCATCACTGAAGCGGCAGTCATCTCCTTCCTCCGGAAGAACATATTATGCCGATTCGGCGTCCCGAAGAAGTTTATAAGTGACAACGGGAGACAATTCAGCGGACGTAAGCTTAAGGAGTGGTGCACTAATTATGGAATCGAGCAAGTGTTTACCTCAGTGGCTCACCCTCAGAGCAACGGCCAGGAAGAGGTAACGAATCGAACTATTGTACAGGCACTCAAGGTTAGGCTGGATGGGTTGAAGAGAGCCTGGTTTAACGAGCTACAGAGTGTGCTCTGGTCATATAGGACCACTCCTCGGGTCGGGACGGGAGAAACCCCATTTAGCCTGGTATATGGGAGCGAAGCCGTTCTACCCGTCGAGATAGGACAAGGAAGCACGAGGGTAATGATGTACTCGGATGACAACAACCAGCTTAGGGCAGATGAGCTCGATTTAATCGAAGAAGGAAGGGAGAAAGCTGCGTTGAGGATGGCAGCATATCAAAGAAAGGTTACCCGAGCCTATAACCGCAAGGTATGTCTGAAGAGGTTCGAGGAAGGGGACCTCGTCATGAAGGAGATACAACACAAAGGGGAAAGAGGAAAGCTCGACCCGAAGTACGAGGGACCTTACAAGGTGACTCGGAAGATTGGAGAGGCCGCCTACTATCTGGAGGATATGGAGGGGAAAAAGTTGGAGAGACCACACAACGCTCGACATTTAAGGAAATACTATCCTTGAAAGACCGAGCACCTATCCTATTATGCTACACGATATTTGCTTTGCTTTTCAGTTCACATAATTCTGTTACTCGCTTTGCTTCTCGGTTCACGTAATTCTATTTGGTTGTCCATTCTCGAACATATTATGGAAATGAAGATTGTCTATTTTTTTGCAAAAATAAGTCAAGACCTTGGACATAACGAGTTTGATTTCGCTGAACGAAAATTCTCCATCGAGAAGATATCTCGATCAAGGCCTCGGACGAAAACGAGGTTAACGAAAATTCTCCATCGAGAAGATATCTCGATCAAGGCCTCGGACGAAAACGAGGTTAACGAAAATTCTCCATCGAGAAGATATCTCGATCAAGGCCTCGGACGAAAACGAGGTTAACGAAAATTCTCCATCGAGAAGATATCTCGATCAAGGCCTCGGAGGAAAACGAGGTTAACGAAAATTCTCCATCGAGAAGATATCTCGATCAAGGCCTCGGACGAAAACGAGGTTAACGAAAATTCTCCATCGAGAAGATATCTCGATCAAGGCCTCGGACGAAAACGAGGTTAACGAAAATTCTCCATCGAGAAGATATCTCGATCAAGGCCTTGGATGAAAACGAGGTTAACGAAAATTCTCCATCGAGAAGATATCTCGATCAAGGCCTCGGACGAAAACGAGGTTAACGAAAATTCTCCATCGAGAAGAAATCTCGATCAAGGCCTTATATGAAAACAAGGTTAACCAAAAATCTCCATCGAGAAGAGATCTCGATCAAGACCTTGGGCGAAAACAAGGATCTCTCCAAAATACCAGGTAAAAGAATTTGGGCTAATAAATAACCTCGGCGCTAGGAAAACGGCTCGATTGAGACTTTAGTAATAACAAAAGATAACCCGCATGAAAGAGCAAAATTAACACCATCCGTTACAAGGAAAAGAAACGACCGGGAATGCTGAAGAATGAAAATGACAGAGAATAACAAATTCTCCCGATCCACAATATCGCTAGGAAAAAGACACGCAATGATAAAATAAAACACAAGAAATTCACGGCCTCGGTCCCCGGGCATAAGGAGTTCCTGAATGCCTCATACGAGAAGGGGTGAAAGCTTCTTGAACGCCAAGAGTTTTTTGCCATCGTGCCTCAGAAACCCCACTCATGCAAGGAGAAAAAACTCGCCGAACGGGCCTCGAAACTCTCGCCCGAGTCCCCTCGTTGCCGGGTCCTGGGCGAAGTTCCTCGGCTTCAGCTCGGAAATTAGCTAAGGACACTTTCAATCTAGCGATCTCCCGATCTTTTTCGCTTAGAAAGGTTGTCAATCGGGCGCAAGCGTCCTCGTAGTATTTGAGCAGAGCACATTGTCGAGTGTAACGCCGAAGCCCCTCGCAAGAGAGTGAATAAGACTAATGAAGGAGGTCAGGAAAGGATAAAGTAAGAGATGAACTAAAAGGTGAAAGACCAGCCCGACCCGAGAAAGCCAGAATAAGAGAAGGAAGTTGAAGAAAAAGAGCGAGAAAGGGAGAACGTGGACTGAGTGGAATGGCCACGATCCCACACGACGCTCGCGGAAAACGCGGGTGGGAGGAAGACTAGGTCATGGCAACGAAGTTTAGAGTCAATATAAAAGGTAACGGTGAGGTTATTCCCAGGTATGCACACAAAAACAAAAACCATTTTTCACTAAGCCTAGTACCTGTCTTACTCCTTTGAAAGCCAAAAACTAACTTAAGCATCGGAGGGGCGTCGCCGGCAACCACACCGGCCCCCTCTAACGTGTTTTTCTGGTTTTTCGAGTCGTAGGTTTAAAGCGTTCGTTGACAGTTCGAAGAAGGCGCACAGCTCCGGTGTCAAGCCAAGGTCGTTTTCAGCAGAACACATCAGCTTTTATTCCAGGGCGACGGATCAGCGATAACGTGTTATTGGCGCAGGAGCTATGCCTTGGGTACAAATCCAAGGGCCGTCCTCCGCGTGCTATGTTTAAGATTGACCTTGCCAAGGCGTATGACAAGGTCGAATGAGTTCCTGCTGTCTGTCTTAGGTGCCATGGGATTTCATCCGACGTACATTGGCTGGATCCGGGCATGCCTGACGACGACGGTCTCGGTGAATCTGAATGGGAATGTGGTTGGATTTTTCCAAGGCAAGAGGGGATTACGACAGGGGGACCCCATTTCTCCCTATCTCTTTACGCTGGCAATGGAGATCTTGCATGGGCTTCTCCAGGTGTGCATTGCGGAGGAACCGCGATTCAAATTTCATTGGCGGTGTGAGACGATGGGCTTGGTGTCCCTAGCGTTTGCAGATGATCTCCTGCTCTTCAGCCATGCGGACGTCATCTCGGTTGGGGTGCTGAAGAAGGCGTTGGGGGAGTTTGCACGGTTGTCAGGGTTGCTCCCTAATCCTGACAAGAGTGAGATGTACCTTTTGAGGCGGCTGCAGGTTTGACTGCACAGATTCAGGAACTCATGGGCTATCGTGTGGGGCACTTGCCGGTGCGATACTTGGGTGTGCCTCTCATTACTACTCGTTTGACGATTGACGACTGTAGTCTTGCAGAAAGTCGATCAGTGATTGGGATCTTGGCTCAATCGCTCCTTATCTTATGCAGGCCGAGTGTAGCTGGTTAAGTCAGTCTTGCAGGCGCTTCATGCTTACTGGTCGGGTATGTTCTTATTACCTAAAGGCATTGTTCGAGCCTTGGAGTCGCGCTTTCGGAAATATTTGTGGGGAGGCGCATCAGCTAAGGTGTCATGGGAGGTGTTGTGTCTACCTGTAGCTGAGGGGGATTGGGACTACGCTCTATAACTGTTGACAACAAGGCCGTATTACTTAAGCATTTGTGGAGCGTTCTTACCAGGACACCAGACTCGATTTGGGTCGAATGGCTATATAAGACGCGGATGCATTCTCGATCGCTATGGGACCTTCGGATCTCAGCGAATGATGCTTGGAGCTGGAGGAAGCTGATGCAGATGCGGCCATTGATCAGGTCTCTGATCACGTTCCGTATTGGAGATGGATCCACGATTTGGCTGTGGAAGGACCCCTGGTTGCTGCCAATGTCACTTTTGGAGAGGTTCCCTCGGGGCCCTATTGCGATGGGGCTGCCTCTTGACTCACGGTTGAGTGTGGTCCTTAATGCGTAGGGGTGGAATTGGCCAGGGCAGGGGGCGGTGGAATATCTTGAGATTAGCCGGCTACTTCCTTCTATGGTTCGTGGGGATCAGGATGGCGTACTATGGACGGGGTCGCTGGACGGATCTATGACAGCGGCTTTGGCTCGTGAAGCCATGCGCACCAGGAGGCCACCTGTGGATTGGGCGGTTTTGTTTGGAGGGCCGTTGAAGGTCCCAAGGCACGAGTTTATTTTATACTTGGGATTGCAGGATCGCCTCTCGACTAGGGACAAACCTTGGATTGCTCAGAGGGCGGGTACTCCAGCGTGTGTCCTCTGCGATGAGCTGCACTACGAGACTGCTCAGCATCTCTTTTTTGACTGTCACTTCTCACGCCAGTGTCTACGTCTACTAAGGCGTCGAACTCGATGGGTATGCCTTATCGGGATTGGCATATGGCCATTCGGTGGGCGGCGGCTCGCTGGCGAGGGAAGCATCTTCTTCATGCAGCATATCGACATATTCTAGCATCCCTCGTCTACCATGTCTGGCAGGCAAGGAACAGGCGCTGGAAGGAGGGGATCATCACTACCCCACAGAGGTTGGTAGGTTGTGTTCTTGCCTTGGCTACCATGCGGATTAGTGGCACGTCCGCCAAGTATGACCTTCATCGGGCGGCTATACGCCGAATATGGCGCGTGGCTTGGTAGGATTGGTTATTAGTGGTTTATTGGTTTAGTGGTTTATTGGTTTATTGGTTTGTTGGGTTTAGAAGTTATTGGGCTCATCGGTTAATTGCTTGATTGGTCTTTCCTTTCTTGTGGGTACCCAGTAGTCTGTTACTGGTTTTGCGGAGTATTTCTCCTGCTCATCTGTACATACATTTCCACTTTATATACAGGACATACCAAAAAAAAGTAGCATTTCAAAATTCCACTCGAGATTTATCCCAAGAAACATGTCGAGATTCATTCTATAATGTATCTCGAAATCCATGTCGACATCTAGTTAATGCTAACCTCGAAATTTATGTAAGATCTCGACATCAAGCCCGACATTTATCTCAAGATTTATGTCAAGACCTTCTGCTGTGTGCGATTTACACACAGTAGTTTGAAAACCCTAAAAATCATCTCGTCATCCTACCCACCGTACACCAACACCGCACGCCGTCCACCAGCCACCATCTGCTGATCGGAGACAAATATACTCCTCCCTCCATCACCGGGAACAGACGGCGATGGAAGGGCTCTGACCCCTCAATCAATCCCGCCTAATTTCCTTTGTTCTTATCCCCCCATCATCTTCTCTCTACGTCTTTGATCTGCCATGGATTCGTCATCAATGGAGCTGGAAGCCCTTGGACCATTGCCGGATTATGACTCGCTTAAAAAGAACATCACTGAGTTCAGTGATCGATTTGATGTGGCTGCTTTTCAAGCCTTCATCGTTCGCATTCAAGGTGGTATTATATATATCAAGACCACATGTCGAAATACATTTTAGTATTAGCCCGAGATTTATCTCAAGTATCATGTCGAAATTTGTCTTTAATAATGATATTGAAATTTGTATATAACATGTCGACATTTTACTTGTAATGTCGATGTCTATTTGGTATATGTTATATCGAGATCTTGTTAAAATATCGAAGTCTGTAATATATAATCCTAAAGACACATATCGAAATCCCTGCTATATCTCGAAGTTTATCAATGCTATCGAGATCTATTTTGAATATGCAATGTCGACATCTAATTTTCATACAACTCGAGATCTTTCAGCCTATAGTAGTATGGATGTCGAAATCCTAGTCCATGTTAAGATCAAGTCTAACAATCATATCATATCGAAGTCCCCTTAAGGATTCATCTCGAGATTTATACCTAGACTCATGCCGAGATTCATTTTCAAATATTGAAATAAATCTCGAGATCCATCTTTAGATTTTATTTCGAAATCCCACCATTATGCTCGAAACATCGTCGAGGTCTTTATGAATCTCGAAATGATATTCTACAATTTAAGACAAAGTCTGAAACAGGTTTCGAAATTTATAAAAGTCGAAACTAGGGTCTGAGCATAGCAAATGAGCGAAATCTAGATAGTCTTAACTCTAACTTAATCTAGACAACTAATCGAATGATGTAGGACATTTTGTAAATTGGTATAGTCGAAATTTACTTCCATATAATTAGTTAATTTTGACACTGTACTGATAATATTTATTTATTCAGAGGATCGACAGTTAGGGACTCTACCGAGTTTCATAATTGATAATAGCAGGAGGACAGGTAGGTGAAACTTTCATCTACAACACGTAACCCATTTATGTGAATATATGTGTACGTGATTCGTAGGTGAAATCCACCTACGACGCGTAAACATTTGTGTGTATTATTATGTGAATTATATGATACTTATGTGATATTTATATACGTACATGACTGCTTGTTATGTGAATTTCATGGATTAGGTGTTCGACATGTATTAAATATTTTCGCACGTCATATGTAACCATGTTGCACGTCATATGCTATTGCACTGCACTGCATGCACTTGCATACCAGGTCAGTGCGAGGGGGTTGAGTACCGTACGGAACGGTAACGTTTGGGGAGTCAACGAGTGGTGTTGGTCCGTTTGTCGGATAGAGGGTGGGTGAATACCGCTCTAAAGAGACCTGAGTAGGCTGCCCGGGCTCCAGTAGGTACCACTCTAAAGTGACCTGAGTGGGCTGACCGAGCGATAGGATGGTGCTTGGGTGCATGCCACTCTAAAGCGACCTGAGTTGGCCGCCCGAGCGTTGGGATATTAGAGGTTTGGGTGTATGCCGCTCTAAAGAGACCTGAGTAGGATGCCCAACGTTCTAGTACGTATAACTCTAAAGCGACCTGAGTGAGCCGACCGAGTGATAGGTGAGGGAAAGGTTCTAGTACGTACCACTCTAAAGAGACCTGAGTGGGCAGATCGAACGTGAACCTCAACTCGGGGAAATGGCGACTCTAAAGAGACCTGAGAAGCCTTCCCATTCTAAAGCAACCTGAGTAGGATACCCGAGGGTATAGTGTAGAATCACGGGGAGTCGTGGAATGTGATGAGTCGTGATTAGTGTCGAGCGTTCATTTGTGAGGTATATGGGATGGGATCGAGCGCACGCTGCATTCACGCATATTTCACCTACTGAGCAAATAGCTCAGGGTTTTACGTGTTGTAGGTACCGAGCCCGACGCTGATGCGCGTCGAGGCTGAGGCGGGCTGACGGTGGTGCTCCACGGACTTTTGAGGGCGGGGCTGTACATGGATGCGACCTGTGGAGCGATTAGGGTTTTGAGCGTTTTGATATTTTGGGGGCTACGGCCCGTGTAAATTCATGACGATGTAGATGACGTTATGTATAATGTATTTTATAGAACAAGTTTTTGTCAGACGAGTCTTCCGCGACTTACGTTGCAAAAATCCGCCACAAATCAGTATTAGGAAGCGACGGTCGCCACATAGTTAGGGCCTTACACTCAATTGGGGATAATAAATCACCCGGTCCCAATGGTTTCACTGCTGCTTTCTTCAAGCGCACTTGGGATATCGTAGGCACGGATGTCACACACGCTGTTCAGGAATTCTTCCGCACGGGCTTTCTTCAGAAGGAGTTAAACTCTACGCTCATCACCCTGATCCCTAAGAACAATACCCCGAGAATGGCGAAGGACTTTAGACCCATTTCATGTTGTAACGTGCTACACAAGATAATCTCGAAGATCCTCGCTAACCGCATGAGGGGCTACTTAGGGAAACTTGTTCATCCTACCCAAACGGCATTTATCCCTAGGCGGCGTATATCAGATAACATTCTTTTAGCACAGGAGCTTTGCCATGGATACAATAGCATGGGGCTGCCTGAACGGGTTACCTTTAAAGTTGACCTTGCGAAAGCATACGATCGAGTTGAATGGGATTTTATCCTGGCTACGCTAGAGGCGCTGAACTTCCACCCGACTTTCGTGAATTGGGTTCGTGCTTGCCTGACCACCCCATACTTTTCTATTAACATTAATGGCAGGCCTGAGGGTTTTTTCAATGGAAGGCGTGGTCTACGGCAAGGGGATCCAATATCGCCATACCTCTTTACTTTGGTCATGGAAGTGCTGCATGGCATCTTAGGCGAGCGTATCAGGCGGAGTGGCAAATTTTGCTACCATTGGCACTGCGAAAGTACTACTACGTTCATGCTTACCTTCGCCGATGACCTCCTACTATTCTCGTATGAGGATGTAGCATCGGTTAGCGTATTTAAAGACAGTCTTGACTTTTTTGCTGCCGTATCAGGTCTAAGGGCAAATCCTGACAAGAGCGAGATGTTCATTTCGAAGCGCGCCGAAACTATGAAAGACGTGCTAATGGCTATTATGGGATTCCCCACGGGCTCCTTGCCAGTTCGCTATTTAGGGGTCCCTTTGATTAGTTCACGCTTGACGATTGCGGATTGCGAACCTCTCATTGCAAAGATAGATCGACGACTGGGTTCTTGGACTAATCTGTCCCTTTCTTATGCAGGTCGGGTACAACTAATCAAGTCTGTTCTGCTCGGTATTCATACTTATTGGGCTGGGGTATTCTTACTACCAAAGGGGGTGATTCGTGTAATCGAGGCACGATTTAGAGCCTTTCTTTGGAAGGGAAAGAGGGCCAAGGTTGCATGGGCGGACATATGTACACCAAGAGAGGAAGGGGGCCTTGGGCTACGATCAATTGAGGTCGATAACAAGGCATTGATGATGCGTCTACTCTGGTGTCTTCTGAATGGAGATGTAACCTCCGTCTGGGCCAATTGGATACGCCAAACCCGTTTACACAATACATCCTTATGGTCAATACGGCCCACACCTAGGACATCGTGGAGTTGCAAGAAACTTCTGATACTACGCCATCTCCTTGGACCTCTTATTCAGTTCCGTATTTGGAATGGAGCAAGTATTCGCCTTTGGACCGACCCATGGCTGTTCGAGTACCCAATGGGGGAACACTTCCCGCGTGGACCAACGGTTATGGGCCTTCCTATTGATTCGAAACCGTGTGCCGTTATCAATGCTGATGGCTGGAATTGGCCTGCTCGTACCACGACAGAATTCTTGGAGATTGAGCCACACCTACCCATTGTCAGGCCACAAGAGGAAGACCAGATTATATGGATCGCTTCGGGGGATGGACGTTTCACAACGCATTCGGCTAGGGAGAAGCTCAGGCAGGGTCGCCCACACGTCCCTTGCTGTACACTGTTTGGCGGCCCAATTTCCATCCCAAGGCATGAATTCATCCTCTGGCTGGCGATAAGAGACAGACTGGCGACAAGAGATAAACCATGGGTGGCAACTGCAGCGGGAACCACTACGTGTCTTTTATGTGACGCGGGCACTATGGAAACGACACATCATTTATTTTTTGAGTGCCCTTTTTCTAGGCAATGCTTACGATCATTACGCACTAAACTGCAGTTTCAATGGCCGTACAAGGACTGGACGAATGGAGTACGATGGGCAGCCCGTAAATGGCGTGGGAAACACTTAGCGTGGATGGGGCCGCGTCATGCCATTGCCTCCCTTGTATACCACCTTTGGTCGGAACGGAATAGGCGATGGCGTAAAGGGATTCGTCGACCACCTGAGTGCATTGTTATGGACATTGAATCTATACTCAAGTGGGCGGCTTTCTACCCTCTCGCAGAAATACCTGCTACAAGCGCAGGCTCTGCGCCGGGTGTGGCACATCGCCTGGCCGATTTAGGGAGTCTGCTCTTTCTATTTCTCTTTATCTTTCTCTCTCCCTTCAACAATTATTCGTCCAGGAATCTGATTTCCCCCCTAGTATTTCTACTTGGTGCAGGTTTTAAGATGATCGTGGGGACTTGCGTACCGACGTTGATGAGTCATGTGCTTGGCACGTTTGCCCGTCTAGGAAGGATTCAGGAGGCGGCATGAGAATGCCTTTCCCGACCATCTTTGCGGATGCTTTCATCGCATTATCATCTCCGCCGAAGCTTATCCATCGGGATCTGACTTCTTCGTAGTGCGTTTGCACTTTCGGCACTCTCTCTGGCTGCCCTGCTGGTGCCACAACTGGTACCAGGAACCTGAAGATGGATGTTGGTTCGGACGCCTATGTTAGCCTCTGTAGCGACTTTATATTTTGTTGGTTTGGGTCTTGTTGGGATCCTGTAGGCTGTCTGGGTTATCAAGGGCTAGTGTTGTCGGTTGTACATTACCGCTTGGTGCGTCATGAGCGATATCATGAACGCTGCTTTGTACTCCTGTTATCCTTTATATTAGTGACACTTCCCAAAAAAAAAAGATTTATGTCAAGACCCATTTTTATTTTATGTCGAGATCTATCTCTGAAATGGTACTTCTCAGTTTAAGTTAAAGTTCAAAATTTTAGGGTTTCGAAATTTATAGAAGTCGAAACTAGGGTTTTCAAATTAAGCCAATTTTGTGAAATTATAACTAGACTAAAAAACACTGATTTTATATGTTTCTATACTTAGGGTTCGAAGATTAGCGATTTACAGTACGCTAAGTTAAATAGCTAAGGAGTACCAGGTAAGTGGAAAGTCCCAATTACAACACGTAAATGTATGTACATGAAATGTGTTATGTGTTCCTGTGATTTTATGTGACTTCCTACGTGTATTAATTACGTTACATGACATGCGTAATTTATTTACCTTATGTGATAGCATGATACGCATATTCATGACATGATCATATGCACGCACTTTTAGTACAAAAGGCATGATATGAGAGCGTGCATAATATATGATCGCCTGAGAGCGATAACGATTCGCCGATATGGGCGTCTGATGTCGACTCACAGTTGAGTCACGGCTCTTCTATGCTACCATGGTGACGTCGTATGGCGCTACCGTTAAGACATGACATGTACAAGGCAAGACATGATTTTAGGGCTAATGCCCTCATGGCGGATCGTGAAACCTGGAGGATGTGAGCTGGGGGTGTAAGCGACACCGAGGGTACCTCTGGTGTTGACTACCTCTGGCGTATGAAACCACCTTGGGACAGGAAAGGCGCCCTAGGGTTAGCCTCCCTTGAGTGGGTATTACCACCTTGGGACAGAAAAATCACCTTGTGGATTCGAGCTCCATGATGGTGCATAGCAAGATAGTCGAGGGCCCTACATGACAAGACAAGACAAGAAAAGGAAAAATATGAGGTCTAGGGAGTATTGGCGCGGATGCCTTTGCGAATTTAGGACACGTGCATGGCATGCATGGCTTCACTTACTGAGCTTTATAAACTCATTCCACGTAATTATGCGTTGTAGGTTCACGGGATCATGGTACGTGATCTTTACGAACGTGAGGCCAATTTTTGAAGATTCCAGAGGACTTTTTAGGTGGCGGGCCGATAGGTTATTTTGAACACGCATGCGCACTCTACCTTGTATTTATGTCCTAGGAATATTGTGTACAGAAGAGTTTCCTTTATATAAAAGGAAAAATTTTGTACGCATTTTCGTATATAGATTTTATTTACATCACATGCAGTCACATAAAATAGTAATGAGAATGTGCGGTAGAAGTCAGAGGCACCGCAACTTTTATGTAACATCGATCGCCGACTTGGCTCTTGGACTAACTTGTCTTTATCATACGCCGGAATTCAATTGATTAGATCGGTTCTTCTTGGCTTACATACTTATTGGGCTGGTGCCGTGTTACTCCCAAGGGCGTGATACGAGCTATCAAGACTCGGCTTAGGTAATTTCTCTGGAGGGGCTCGAGCAAAGTTGCGTGGGTTGATATCTGCGTACCTAGGGATGAGGGTGGCCTAGGGCTACGATCGATCGAAACGGACAACAAGACGCTGCTGATGCGACTTATTTGGAGCGTGCTGAACGGGGATGACAAGTCTATTTGCGCAACTTGGATTCGACGGACAAGGCTGCACAATGAGTCACTTTGGACTACCAGAACCACCTCGAGGACCTCTTGGAGTTGGAGAAAACTCTTGAAACTACGCCAAGCTGTTCGGCCCCTTATTGAATTCCGCGTCGGCAATGGAGTAAATACCCATCTCTGGACCGACCCTTAGCTCCTTACATGTCCTTTGGTGGAGAGATTTCCTCGCTGGCCTCAGGTTATGGGACTGCCCCTCGACTCGAGGCTGAGCTCCGTCATTGATGAAGATAGATGGCACAGGCCTGCGCAAACCACGACCGAATACTTGGAGTTTGGCCAGCTTCTGCCTACGCTTTATCCTGGGGAGGAGGATGCCGTGAGATGGATTGCGTCTGGGAATGGGCTATTTTCTACTCATTCGGCCAGTGAGAGTCTACGACTGCGACGTCCTATTGTCCAATGGCACACGCTTTTCGAGGGTCATATTTCCATCCCACAGCACGAGATTATCTTATGGCTAGCTATCAGGGACAGACTAGCAACGCGCGACAAGCCTTGTGTGGCGGCGGCCGCAGGGACAACTACTTGCCTTCTTTGCGATGAGGTGATCGTGGAGACAACTAGGCACTTGTTCTTCGAATGTTCCTTTTCGCGGTGATGCCTCCGGCTGCTCCGAGAACACATGCAGTTTGGGTGCCCTATTAGGGACTGGTTCGAGGGATCCAATAGGCGGTACGTCGATGGCGGGTTGGGCACTTAGCTTGGCTGGACCCACGCCATGCGCTTGCCTCCTTGATCTACCATTTGTGGGCTGAACGGAACAGGAGATGGCACGACGGAAGACGACAAACACCAGCTGATATCGTGTCTGAGATCGAGGCTTTGCTTAGCATGCGTCTTTCCATCCTATCGCACAAATATGCCTTTAAGTTGGGTGCTATGCGACGGGTTTGGCGTATTGCTTGGTCCTAGGGCTGTCTTGGTCCTTTGTTCCTTTGATTTCGTGGTGTTTTGTTCTTTGATCCTTCGAGTCGTTTCTTTGGTTTTACTTGGGTTTTGGTTGTGAGCAGGTAGCCCGTTCCAAAGTGGTGGACTGGAGGGAGCGGCTCAATTGGTGGCGTGAAGGACGACGACGCTCTCCCGAACTGATTACCCACGGAGACTTTGTCAATTCTTTACCCCTACTTCCTTCATTTACGCTCGACCTGTCTACTCCCGGTTGCCCTGCTTTTGCTCTGTTGTTTGTAGGTTATTGAAATTCGATGGACTGTGCTGTTCGAGCCTGTGCTCTCACACGATTTGGGAGCGGAGGGGATTACCCTTGCCTGGTGCTTTCACCACCGGACAAATCTCTGCACAGAAAACTGGAGGTGGCGTGAATGCCTTACCGACCAGCTTTGCGGATGCAGTGATTGCATGCCTCTTTCTTTCCGCCTGAAGATCCACAGTGATATGGTCTTCTGTTTGTGCGCTTGGCGCTTTTCCGCACTTAACCTGGCCGCCCTGCTGGTACTACATCTGGTGGCAGGAACTTGTTGATGGATGCGGTTTTGACTCCTACGTAGCCTTTGCATTGACTATTGTAATTTTATTGTGGCTTAGGTCTTGTTGGGACCTTGTTGGTTGTCTGGGTTGCCTTGTTTTGGTGCTATCTGGTGGTAGAACATTATCGCTTGATGCGTCATGAGCGATATCATGCACACTGTAGTGACACTTTCCAAAAGAAAATTGGAACCTTGTTACTAAATTCTTTCTATGGATTTTGGGCTCAAGTCCATTTATAATTCTAGCGCAACTCAAACATAATAAAATAGCCCAATCCTTTTATTATTATCTCTTATCTTTCTGATCCTATATCTCAAAAATTCTAAATAAGTTGGGTGTCACAAGGCACATAATTATTTGCACAAAATTCATAAAATCACTTAAGCACATGCACACAAAATTTCGCACAGTCTCATAGAACGTGAATGCAAATTTATATAGTCACATGGATCATGAATGCAAATTTATTGGCCAACTAGCAAATATATAGTTTCTAAAACTTAAATTTAATGTTTTATTAATGTCTCCAAGACCGTTAAATAATAATACATCTCACATTCGTTAGGCACTGTCTCAATGTTCTTTTTTAATCCCGACTCTTTTGGTTCGTCTCAACCAGCAAGGAAGCAATCCAAGAATCCATTAAGCACCTAGCCAATCCCGTGGTACCAAATAGTTCCCGTGTTGAGGATGATCTTCGTCATTATTACGAACCGACTACATATTTTCGTCATACGTATAGACCATTCACGTATGTCCCGGTCGAGTGAGAGTCATGGTTACATCAACCTCACCAACTCGACTCTTTGACTGTTACTAAACTGCACTACACGTCCCACATGAGTCAGTTTAATGCTCTGGCCAAAGGCTTCGAAATTTCTCATCCACGAATATGCATAGGACATATATCTGGATTACTAACGAGATAGTGAATCCGTCGCGACTATCAATGCCCGACAGTTACCTTCATTGTCAAGACGCATGTCGCGGCTAGACATGCCCAACCGCCGGTTAACGGTAACCAGCGGTTGGCGGTTCGGACTAACTGCCGCGGCCGGGGGCGGTTGCCGGTCACAACCGCCGTTTATTTTTTATTATTTATTTTTTTAATACCTTATGTGTTTGAATAAAGTTTGATTTAGTATTTATTATTTGATCGAATCAATTGTGTTCGAAATGTACTATATTATTTGCAAGACACTCAGAAAAAATCTACATTTTACAATAACTTGTAGTACAAAATTTTAATAACCAACTGCAATACCATACATAAATGTAAATTAAATCAGTCTTCGTCCGAGAAAGGCTCCAGCAAGTTCAGACGCCGAACTCCCAAGCGAAAGTTACCTAACGCGGCCGGTGCCTGAACTTGTTGAAGCCCATCACGGACGATTGGGCTGATCGAGACGGTTGGGCATGTATGCCCAACCTCACCATACATAGATGATTACTAGACATAACTTGAGGATTATTGGGCTGATCGAGACGAGAGTGTCCGAACAAAATGCTTCGTCGCTCACTTCTTCGATTCGTCAGTGGCAGTGGTTTTATGATTACGAGGATGGCCCTGCCTCTCGTATTTGGGTTGGATGGGATGAGTCCTATCTTGCGATTACGGTTGAAGCTTTCACAAAGCAAGCGATCCATTGCAAAGTTCGCATCCTTGATGAACGCTTGGATTTCTACATCAGCTTTGTTTATGGAAAAAACACGCGTGCGGAGCGCACCCATCTTTGGGAAGATCTCACGACGATTTCCCGGTCTAGGGCAGCCGTACCCTGGGTGGTCATGGGCGACTTCAACGCGATTCTTAACAGTTCGGATGCACAGGGTGGGTCCCCTACGGGAGGCTGCAGTGAGATGGCTGCCTGCCTTAATGCGTCGGATCTTACTAACTTGCCGAGGGTTGGATCCTTCTTCACGTGGTATAACCAACAAACTGGCTCCTCGGGTGTCTGGAGGCGGCTGGATAGGATGCTTGGTAATCCCGCTTGGTTTGCACGGTTCGGGGACATAACATACAGATGTGCTCCTCCCGCCACCTCAGATCACTCACCGCTTATCTTGGAGGCTGAGACCCACCCGCGTACCAAAGGTGACACCTTCCGGTTTGATAACTTCTTAGTGCATGACCCCCGTTTCCGTCCATTGGTAGAGGAGGCGTGGGCCCAAAGCATAAGTGGATACCCTATGTTCTCTGTTATGCGGCGGCTTAAGTCACTCAAAATTGCGCTCAAGTCTCTCCGCCGAGATAAGGGTGACCTCAATAGGAATGTTCTTCAAACTCAGCGGTTTCTCGAGATTGCACAACAACTTTTGGAGCAATACCCATTGGATCCGAATCTATTACTTCTTGAGAAACGGTGCCGGTTGGTGTATGCTCAGGCGGTTAACATGGAACACTTAGCGCTGTCCCAACGTGCTAAAGTGGCGTGGTTAAAAGACGGGGATCAATGCACGGCCTTCTTTTTCAAGAAGGTAGCGACGAGAAGAACCATCAATCGTATCCTTACTCTTGAAGATGAATCTGGCTCGACCTTCGAAGGGGATGGCAGCGTACAGGCTGAACTCGTTCGGTTCTACACGGATCTCCTCGGTCAATCTGGCCGCCTTGAACCCATCAGTCGTACGGATATTGCCCCTTTTCTCACGAGAAAACTCAACGCAGCCGATGGCGATCTTCTCACCTCACCGATCACTGATGCTGAAATTAAAAGTGCGCTTTTTTCAATTGGGGATAACAGGTCTCCCGGCCCGGATGGTTTCACGGCCGCCTTCTACAAGAATGCTTGGGATATTATTGGGCTGGACATTACTCACGCCGTTAAGGAATTCTTTCGTACCGGACACCTTTTAGGAGAACTCAATGCTACCCTCATTACACTCATTCCTAAGAGTGACAACCCACGTATGGCTAAAGATTTTCGTCCAATCTCTTGCTGTAACATCCTTTACAAAGTTATTTCGAAAGTCTTGGCCAACCGCTTGCGTGGCTGCCTGGGGAAGCTCGTCCATCGCACCCAATCGGCTTTCATTCCTGGTAGGCGCATCTCGGACAACATCCTTCTAGCACAAGAGATCTGCCATGGTTATAATAATGCGGGACTGCCTGAGCGGGTGACCTTCAAAGTCGACCTTGCGAAGGCTTATGATAAGGTCGAGTGGGATTTTCTTCTCTTAACACTTGAGGAACTAAATTTTCCTAATGCCTTCGTCGGATGGATCCGCTCGTGTCTTACCTCACCATGCTACTCGATCGATATTAATGGGCGGCCCGAAGGGTTTTTCAAGGGGAAACGTGGCCTTCGGCAAGGTGACCCTATTTCCCCCTACCTTTTTACTTTGGTGATGGAAGTTCTTCATGGCATTATTGAGGATTGGATCCGGCGCTCGGGATGCTTTCAGTTCCACTGGCGATGCGATTCGATGGCGCTTTTCATGCTTACCTTCGCCGATGACTTGCTTTTATTCTCGCACGGTGAAGCCCGATCGGTAAGCATCTTTAAGGAAAGCCTTGATCTCTTTGCTTCCCTTGCTGGCCTTAGAGCTAACATCACGAAGAGTGAGATGTTCACCTCCAAAAGAGCTGAGCGGTTGAAGAGCACCTTTCAAGGCATTATGGGCTTCCCCTCGGGTTCACTTCCCATCCGATACCTCGGTGTTCCCTTGATTACCTCGCGGCTCTCGATTGTAGACTGCGACCCTCTTTTATGCAACATTGATCGCCGTCTTGGCTCCTGGACGAATCTTTCTTTATCTTATGCTGGCCGGCTCCAACTCATTAAGTCGGTTCTCCTTGGTATTCATACTTATTGGGCTGGTGTTTTCTTGCTTCCCAAGGGTGTCATTCGGGCCATTGAGTCCCGGCTTAGGTCCTTCCTCTGGAGGGGATCGAGCGCGAAGGTTGCTTGGGAAGATATCTGTGTTCCCAGGGAGGAGGGGGGTCTCGGACTACGGTCGGTTGAGACGGACAACAAGGCCCTACTTATGCGACTTATTTGGAGTGTGTTGGAGGGGGATGACAAGTCGATCTGGGCTACCTGGATACGACGAACAAGGCTGCATAACAGCTCTCTTTGGTCCATCAGACCTTCAGCGACGACATCTTGGACTTGGAGGAAACTCCTGAAACTCCGCCATACCATACGCCCCCTTATTGAGTTTCGCATCGGCAATGGCATTAATACCCGTCTCTGGACGGACCCTTGGCTCCTCCCGTGCCCTCTTATTGAGAGATTCCCTCGCGGACCGCAGGTCATGGGGCTGCCTCTTGACTCGAGGTTGAGTTCCGTCATCACCGATAATACTTGGCACTGGCCTGCGCAAACCACGACTGAGTACTTGGAGTTTGGCCCGCTCCTTCCTCCACTTCACCCTGGGGAGGAGGACACAGTGAGATGGATTGCTTCTAGGAATGGCCTTTTCTCCACTCACTCGGCCAGGGATAGAATCCGCCTTTGCCGCCCTATTGTACAATGGCACACGCTCTTCGGGGGTCCGATTTCCATCCCTTGACATGAGTTAATCTTATGGCTGGCAATACGAGACAGACTAGCGACGCGCGACAAGCATTGGGAGGCTGCGGCCGCGGGAACTTCAATTTGCCTTCTCTGTGACGATGCGGTGGCAGAGACTACTCGCCACCTTTTCTTTGATTGCAGGTTTTCGCATCGCTGCCTCAGGATGCTCCGGGACCACATGCGGTTTGGGTGGCCTGTTAGGGACTGGTTTGAGGGCATACATTGGGCGGCTGGACGCTGGCGTAGTCGGCACTTAGCCTCACTGGGCCCGCGCCATGTGCTTGCCTCCTTAATCTACCATCTGTGGGCTGAACGGAATAGAAGATGGCATGACGGTAAGCGACGCACACCTCAGCAAATTGTGAAGGACATCGAGACCCTACTTAGCATACGTCTGCCTACCCTATCGCCCAAATTTGCCTTGCAGCTGTGCGCTTTACGACGGGTCTGGCGAATTGCTTGGGCATAGTCTACCTTGGACCTTGGACCTAGGTCCAGGGACCTTGTATCCTTTCCCTTCTTCCGCTTTGTTGCTCTGTACTATTTGGTCCTTCCTCTCGGCCTTCCTTTGCTTTGTGTGTGTGCAGGCCAGCAGGTGAGCTTTGGACCCCGATGTTGCTCGTTTCCCCTGCTTGCGTCGCTCCCTGCAGGTGTGTGGTGACTAACTGGCCATGGCGACGTCCCCATCTGGCTTGCGGCATGGAAAACAGGTGGTGCCATGAGTACGCTTTCTTTGACCAGATCTGCGGATGCCTTTTCCCGCCAGAAGCATTTCCATCGTGACTCTGTCTTCTGTTTGTGCGTCTTGCACTTGTTGGCACTTTGCTGGGTAGCCCTGCTGGCACTACACCTGGTGCCAGGAACCGGTTGACTGTTGTGGTTTTGACACCTACTTTGCCTTTGCTTTTGGTCTTTTGTGTTTCTCCGTCGGGGCTTAGGTCTTTTGGACCTTGTAGGTTGTCTGGGTTACCTGGTCTATGGTGTTGTCTGGTCTGTCGTACATTACCGTTTTGATGTGGCATGAGCGATATCATGCCCGCTGCTCTGTACCCCTGTTTTTCATATTTAGTTACCAATTTCCAAAAAAAAAAGACGATTCTTCGATTTTTCGGGCTTCCGCAAGGGTAGGCGAGAAAGCAGCGAATGATCTCTGGAGCTTTAACGAATCAACTATCAATTATGATCCGTCAAAGCATCCGGAGATCACACGTTGCTAACTTACTTGCACTTATCGAAACCCCTCTTCTTCGTAATCTTCTTCCCTATAAAAAATTGCATAAACATGAGTTACATTATAAGTTTAACTTTAAAAGAAGAACAAGAAGCAACTATAGAAATATTTACTTATCTTTTTTCGGGCTTCGTCGTGACTCGTCGTAATAGGCTTGTTCCAATCAATTAGTACATGAAAATAACAATTCATTAGTTAGCCGTATAAACATAATAAACATTTGTACGCAAAAAATATAAGAGTTGGATACTTATCTTTTTCGGGCTTCGTCGTCGTAATAGACTTGTTCAAATAAATTAGTACCTGAAAATAACAACTCATTAGTTAGCAATATAAACATAATAAATATTTGTACGCAAAAAAATATAAGAGTTGGATACTTATCTTTTTTAGGGCTTGTTTGTTGATGTGGAGTCCACGCCTCGCCGAATGCCTCTAATAATCCTCGCCGTCGCCGCCGTCGTTGCCGCCGCTTGTCTCCGTGCCGATGGTGTCCTCGAAAAGGTCGTCGGGCGAGTCGCTGGCACGCTCATCTTGGGTGCGATACTCGGCTCGAGTCTAATCGTCGAGAAAACATTGGTACTCGAGGGTGTCGACACTCAAGTTCGAACGCTTCTCGCTCAAGGTCAAACGCCCATGCTAAAAAGCATGCTCCACCGCGACGGTCGAGACCGGGACGGCAAGGATCTCCCGAGCGATCCTCCCCACTACTGGATCAAACCGAAGTCTGTAAGACCCCGGTCCCCGAAAATTAGGTCGGCCAATAAACTACGTGCATGCCTTACGCGACTTTATGCTTATTGTGTATAGGTGAATGTTTATGTGAATTCGTAAAGTCCATGTTCGTGATCTTGTAAGTATTACGTACAATTACGTGCTAAGGACTTCGTGTTTAATATGGTCCTAATTTATGAAAGATGATTTTCGAAAATGATAAGAGAAATGGCTAATGATAGATGGGCTTGGAATCAAAATTTTTGTGGGCTAGGATATTACTTGGACCATGAACCTATCATGATAGGAATTACCAAGTGGGCTCAAATTTGCAAGAAGCCCAATTAGGAAACAAAGCCCCCATTTCAAGGAAAACCCATACCTTATCTAATAGAAATGATACTTAGTGAAACAAAACTCAAAAATTCGACAACACCCCAAAAGAGAACCCACGAAGTGAAAACGAAAGGAAAGAAAGGAGAAGGAGAAGAAGTCGAGCCAAGCTTGGACCAAGAAACTCGAGAATTCGAAGCTAGTAAGCTAAAACCCCTCCCTAAGCTCTTAATTCTTTATCTTAGAAGTAGTTGAGGATATTAAATGACGTTAAATGCTAGCAATTGGAGAAAAGCCACGAGAAACCCTAAATAACGAATAAAGGCTCGAACTAGGGTTTAGGTAGGTGCAAAGATGGGTTAAGTAGCTTAGCATATGATTTAGAACTTATAACCCTAAGAAGAACGAGCTGCGAGGCGAATTTGGGGGATGATGAACGCTGAAGATGATGAAAATGGCGAAACAAATATAAATGTCGAGTGCTTAAGAAGTCGACATAGCATATCGACAAGTGTTAAATGTCGAGGTTCATGCAAAATGCATGCCGACATTTTCTAATCCAAATGTCGAATATAATGTCGAACGGTTAAGCTAGATGTCGACGTGATATATATATATATATATATATATCGAGATTTTCATTGTATAAAATGTCGGGGCAGGATAGTAAAATGTCGAGTCCTTGCATTCGAACGAAATGTCGGAACCACTTAGGAAAATGTCGAAGCATATGATAAATGTCGAGACTCACTTATAAGACATATCGAGATCTTAAATCATGTGAGATGTCGAGATCCATACAAGATTCATATCGACATTTCTAACGAAAAATATCGAGACCATGTTAAGGAAAATGTCGAGATTTAGGTAAATTCCATGTCGACATTTTATACTACAAGATGGCGAGATGAGATGTCGAATAAAATAGAACACAAAAATGTCGAGTCATACTATCAGGATAAATGTCGAATGTTAGCAAAAAAAATGTCGACTTAACATGTCGATATCTTATAGCGTATAAATGTCGAGATGCTATGGTGAAATGTCGAGACCCATGCAAGTTCCATGTCGACATTTTCCTCAAAATGTCGAGGTGTTAAAGTACAATGTCGAAGCTTTGTTAGGAATAAAAATGTCGAGACCTCAAGGTAGAAATGTCGAGATGTTAGGAAATACCGAAATTAGAGAAGATGTCGAGTTCATACACACAAAAATGTCGAGATGCACCTATAAGAATAATGTCGAGATATCCTAAGATAATAAAATGTCGAGTCCTGTTATTTGGAGAGAAATGTCGAGAGCCAAAGAAAAATGTCGAAACCCTCACACACCCCGACACTTAACTTCTCCATATCGACATGTTTGTAAAATGAAAATGTAGAACCCTCATACGTATAATATCGAGTTTTATACCCAAAACAAATGTCGAAATTTAATAAAATGTCGAAATCCTACTTTATAAATTATACCGAGATCTTCACATACAATATTAAGCAAAATATTTCAAGAACATAGATAACCAATATTTCAGATAACGTACTGATATAATAATTTTACGATTAAGGTTAAAAATTAGGAATTTTGCCGAATTCCCTAGTCACGAATTTTATACTAACCTTACTTAGGAAATTTATGGGACAAGAGACTTAATCTAGACTTGAAATTAACGACTTATAATTTAACGAATTTAATGAGGTGAGATGATTTAATTTGGCTAAGGGATCTTATAAAGGCGCAATACTCATACGTCATTATTTATGCTTAAAGGTCGTACGTTAGGAGCAAACGGGGAAAATACTAATTTCGCTCGGACGACAAGTAAGTAGAAATTCAACTATGACACGTAACTTGCCTGCGTCCAAGTATGTGAATTACGTGCTCGTGTATTATCTATGAAATGCATACGAATGAAATGATTTATTTATATGCATGACGGCATGATTTGCATATGTATATGAGCATAAGCACGAGCACTTGCATGCATGAGTAGTACGAAAGGAGCGAGGTATGAGCGCGCATGAGATCGCCTGTGTGCGATGTATGTTCGCCGATATTGGCGTTTGTGTCGACTCGAATGAAGAGTCACGGCTTTCCCCTATGCAGCCTTTAAGGCCTGATTAAGAGGCTGGGTAAATACCCCGTACGATAAGGCCTGAATAAGAGGCTGGGTAAATACCCCGTACGATAAGGCCTGAATAAGAGGCTGGGTAAATACCCCGTACGATAAGGCCTGAATAAGAGGCTGGGTAAATACCCCGTACGATAAGGCCTGAATAAGAGGCTGGGTAAATACCCCATACGATAAGACAGAATAAGAGGCTGGGGAAACGAAGGCCGAGGGCCCGTAAGAAATAAGAGTATAAGAAATAAGAGTATAAGACAAAGAGTACGAGCGTTAGAAAGCGACGACGTGGATTGTCGTCCGTTAGGACACGTGCATTCATGCATAATTTCTGCTTACTGAGCCTCGGTGGCTCATTATTTATGTTGCGTGTTGTAGGTACTGACGATCACGGTACGTGATCTGACTTTTACGCGAGGCCGATCTTTTGACGCAGTCCGACCGCTTTTGAGGTGGGAGTGTGTGTATGGATGACGACCTGTGAAGGCCGGGCGCATAGGGAGCTTTTGGCTGCACACACACACGTACACTTGTATTTTGCAAACATGGACATGATAAAGATGTCGAACGATGTACAACATTCTTTCGACATGTATATAAGATTTCCGCTTGCATTTTAAAATGAAAAATTTTATTCGCATTTTTACGTATTCGCACAATACCAAAGCATTAACACTAGATTTAGAACGGATTACGAGGGCGGGACGACGGGTCCTGACAGAGTGGTATCAGAGCTTCGGTCACAGGTCCTGCAGACTGTCCATACACACACACTCAAAAGCGCGGAAGCGGCCTTGCTTGTAAGTACGATGTTATGTGAATTTATTGTATGGTTTGATTTATTGGCCTTAGGAATTATCAGGATAGGTTGAGAAAATGGTAAGACTTAGAGGAGAAGGAAGCAGGGAATCTGATCAGGGTAGGGACACTAATAACCCCCCTGACAGTCGGGATGCTACCATCCTGCAGCTGACTGAACTGGTCCGGCAACAATCGGCCCAGATTCAGCAGCTGATCCAGCAAAATGCTGGTGGGCAACCAGCCAACTTACCTCCCCCACCGGAACGAATTGAGATGATCGGGGAGAGGTTCAGAAAGCTCAATCCTCCACTGTTCGAGGATGCTGCAGACCCTACCTCCGCTGAAGACTGGCTAAGGACGCTGGAGAACATGTTCCAGCATAGCCGCACACCCGAAGCGGAAAAGGTCATGTGCGCTGCCTACCTGCTAAGGGGGAGCGCCGGACACTGGTGGGACACCGTCTCAGCCATCGAAAATCCACTAACGATGAGTTGGGATCGGTTTAAGGAGATTTTCCGAGGAAAGTACTACACCGCCCCGGTCAGAGCCCAAAGGATGAACGAATTCATCAACCTCCGCCAAGGACCCATGACAGTGGCGGAGTACATCAGGAAGTTCGAGCAGCTTTCAAGGTTCGCTGCTCATATGGTCAGCACAGACGCGCTCAAGGTCGAGCGGTTCATAGAAGGACTGAAACCCGAGTTATATCGGGATGTAAGTATGGCGGGTGTGCAAGGGGCCACGTATGCACAAGTGGCTGAGAGAGCGCTCGTGGCGGAGCAGGCCGAGTCTAGAATAGCTCGCGCCCAAGAAGCTAAACGTAAATTCGCACAAGGGCCGCAGGGGAGCGGAAGTAATCCGAAACGGCAATTCGTGGCCCAGGAAGGGAAACAGGGGCCTCAATATCGACCTGGACCACCCCCACAGTTCAAGCCCAACCAGGGTAGGCCCCAGCTGGATCTACCCGTATGCCCGAAATGCGCACGGAGACACTCGGGAGTCTGCAACTCCCAGAACGCCGTTTGCTACAAGTGTGGCAAGACGGGCCATTATTCGAGGGCATGTCCGGAAGATGTATCCGGAAGCCAAGCTAGGAACCCGATAGAACCTCCAAGGGTACCGGCCAGGGTCTACACCATAACCTCCGAAGAAGCAGAAAATAACCCGGCCGTGGTGACAGGTACCCTCCTCGTTTACCAGACCCCCACATGCATACTAGTCGACTCAGGAGCGACCCATTCATTCGCGTCTACTAAGTATGTCGCGAGGGTAGGAGTCACGCCTCACCAAGCTGAGTGCGAATTTAGGGTAACAGTTCCAAACGGGAATTCCACCCAAACCAATCAGGTTTTACGGGATTGCCCAATAGTAATCGGGGACAAGGAACTGCCCACAGACCTCATAATAATTCCCATGAATGATTATGAGGTAATCCTTGGAATGGATTGGCTGTCAAAGTACGGAGCTGTCATAGACTGCCACCGCAAGATAGTCACACTCAACGTAGACGGAGATGAAACCCTTAAGTTCGTAGGAACTAGTAAAGGGACCATGATCTCTAGAATATCAGCGTTGAAAGCTCAGCGACTGATCAAATCGGGGTGTGAAGCCTATCTGGTATTCGCTATCAAGTCGGAAGAGAACGCCTCCCCGAAACTCGAGGAAGTACCAATAGTTAAGGACTTCCCCGACGTGTTTCCCGAAGAGTTACCGGGACTACCGCCCGAACGGGAAATAGAGTTCGTTATAGATCTGGTACCTGGAGCGGCACCAGTATCTAAGACGCCCTATCGGCTAGCACCGACGGAGATGAAGGAATTAAAGGATCAACTCGACGAACTCATGCAGAAGGAGTTCATACAGCCGAGTTTCTCTCCTTGGGGAGCGCCGGTGCTATTCGTGAAAAAGAAAGACGGATCCATGAGACTATGCATAGACTACAGAGAGTTGAACAAGTTGACGATCAAGAACAAGTACCCACTCCCTAGGATAGACGATCTATTCGATCAACTGCAAGGTGCAACGGTCTTCTCCAAGATCGACTTAAGATCAGGCTATCACCAACTAAGGATCCGGAAAGAAGACGTCCCGAAGACGGCCTTTAGTACCCGTTATGGCCACTACGAATTTCTGGTGATGCCATTCGGGTTGACTAATGCGCCCGCAGCCTTTATGGATTTAATGAACCGGGTGTTCAAGCCATACTTAGATAGGTCTGTCATCGTCTTCATAGATGACATCCTAGTCTACTCGAAAACGAAGGAGGAGCACGAAGAACACCTGAGGGAAGTTCTAGGGATACTACGGGAGAAGCAACTATACGCCAAGTTCAAGAAGTGCGAATTTTGGCTCGACCAAGTCGCCTTCTTAGGGCACATAGTATCAGGAGAAGGAATCTCAGTGGACCCGAAGAAGATAGAAGCTATTAGCAATTGGCCCAGGCCGACGAACGTGACGGAAATACGAAGCTTCCTCGGTCTGGCAGGATACTATAGGAAGTTCATAAAGGACTTCTCGAAGATAGCATCGACACTGACGAGGCTGACCAAGAAGAATACGCCTTTTCAGTGGACCGTAGAATGTGAACGGAGCTTCCAAAAGCTGAAGGAAAGGCTTACGACGGCCCCAGTTCTCACAATCCCATCGGGAGCAGGAGGGTTTACCGTTTATAGCGATGCGTCGAAGAACGGGTTAGGATGTGTGCTAATGCAGAACGGGAATGTAATAGCATACGCCTCTCGTCAACTAAAGGAATACGAGAAGAATTACCCGACGCACGACCTAGAACTGGCGGCAGTAGTCTTTGCTCTCAAGATCTGGAGGCATTACCTCTATGGAGAGCGGTGTGAGATATACACCGACCACAAGAGCCTCAAATACTTCTTTACACAAAAGGAGTTAAATATGAGGCAGAGGAGGTGGTTAGAGTTAGTTAAGGATTACGACTGCGTAATCAACTACCACCCAGGCAAGGCAAACATAGTAGCCGATGCCTTAAGCCGAAAAGCAGTTAGTACAGAACTGCAACTGCTGGAAGTAGAAGTCGTAAGGTTAGGCGAAGTCGAGGCGCAGCTAGCGGCCCTAACGTTGCAACCGACACTGCTGGAGCAGATCAAGACAGCGCAAGGAGCAGACGAGTTATATGTAAAGATTAAGGAGGCACAACCGGAACAAACCACTGGAGACCTTATGATACGGGAAGACGAACGATTATACTTCAAGAACCGGTTGTACGTGCCAGACAACGCCGAACTACGACGGCTAATAATGACGGAAGCACACGCTACAGCATACTCGGTACATCCAGGAGCAACGAAGATGTACAGAGACTTAAAGGAAAACTACTGGTGGCCAGGCATGAAAAAGGACATCGCGACCTTCGTGAGTCAATGCCTGACATGCCAGCAGATCAAAGCCGAGCATCAAAGGCCGGCAGGAACCCTGCAACCGTTACCCATTCCGGAATGGAAATGGGATAACATTACCATGGACTTCGTAGTAGGATTGCCTAGGAATGCGAAAGGGCACGACGCGATTTGGGTGATTGTCGACCGACTAACCAAGTCGGCCCATTTCCTACCAATAAGTACGACGTATTCCATGGAACGGTACGCGGAGCTCTATATTCAGGAGATAGTGCGACTGCACGGCGTTCCATCGTCGATAGTCTCGGATCGCGACTCCAGATTTCTATCGAAATTCTGGACGAGTTTGCAAAAGGCGATGGGAACGAGGCTGTCCTTTAGTACCGCCTACCATCCGCAGACAGACGGTCAATCCGAGAGAACGATACAGACACTGGAGGACATGCTCCGAGCGTGTGTACTCGATTTCAAAGGAAATTGGAGTAAGTACCTCCCACTGATCGAGTTCTCCTATAATAATAGCTACCACGTCACCATCGGGATGGCACCGTACGAGGCGTTATACGGGCGTAGGTGCAGATCCCCAGTACATTGGGACGAGGTTGGCGAACGGGCACTGCTAGGCCCCCATATCATACGAGAAATGACGGAAGCTATAACCGCCATACGAGAAAGAATGCGGACGGCGCAGAGCCGACAGAAGAGCTACGCGGATCGAAGACGTCGACCATTAGAGTTTGACGAAGGCGATATGGTGTTCGTGAAAGTATCGCCGATGAAGGGTGTAAAGAGATTCGGGAAGAAAGGGAAGTTAAGTCCTAGGTACATAGGACCCTTTAGGATACTGAAAAGAGTAGGCGAGGTAGCATACCAATTGGAGCTGCCTGCATCATTAGCGCAAGTGCATGACGTGTTCCATGTCTCGACGCTACGGAAATACCTAGCGGACCCGAACCACGTGTTAGGAAGCGAGTCCCTACATCAGCAATTGAAACCGGATCTGAGTTACGAGGAGACTCCGGTGGAGATATTGATGTACGAGACTAAGAAGCTTAGGAGTAAGGATATTTCTTTAGTGAAAGTACTGTGGCGAAATCAGTCCACGGAAGAAGCCACATGGGAACGGGAGGACGAAATGAGAATTCGTTATCCCGAGTTGTTTCACACGGACTGATTTCGGGGGCGAAATCCTCCTTAAGGGGGGGAGGATGTAAGACCCCGGTCCCCGAAAATTAGGTCGGCCAATAAACTACGTGCATGCCTTACGCGACTTTATGCTTATTGTGTATAGGTGAATGTTTATGTGAATTCGTAAAGTCCATGTTCGTGATCTTGTAAGTATTACGTACAATTACGTGCTAAGGACTTCGTGTTTAATATGGTCCTAATTTATGAAAGATGATTTTCGAAAATGATAAGAGAAATGGCTAATGATAGATGGGCTTGGAATCAAAATTTTTGTGGGCTAGGATATTACTTGGACCATGAACCTATCATGATAGGAATTACCAAGTGGGCTCAAATTTGCAAGAAGCCCAATTAGGAAACAAAGCCCCCATTTCAAGGAAAACCCATACCTTATCTAATAGAAATGATACTTAGTGAAACAAAACTCAAAAATTCGACAACACCCCAAAAGAGAACCCACGAAGTGAAAACGAAAGGAAAGAAAGGAGAAGGAGAAGAAGTCGAGCCAAGCTTGGACCAAGAAACTCGAGAATTCGAAGCTAGTAAGCTAAAACCCCTCCCTAAGCTCTTAATTCTTTATCTTAGAAGTAGTTGAGGATATTAAATGACGTTAAATGCTAGCAATTGGAGAAAAGCCACGAGAAACCCTAAATAACGAATAAAGGCTCGAACTAGGGTTTAGGTAGGTGCAAAGATGGGTTAAGTAGCTTAGCATATGATTTAGAACTTATAACCCTAAGAAGAACGAGCTGCGAGGCGAATTTGGGGGATGATGAACGCTGAAGATGATGAAAATGGCGAAACAAATATAAATGTCGAGTGCTTAAGAAGTCGACATAGCATATCGACAAGTGTTAAATGTCGAGGTTCATGCAAAATGCATGCCGACATTTTCTAATCCAAATGTCGAATATAATGTCGAACGGTTAAGCTAGATGTCGACGTGATATATATATATATATATATCGAGATTTTCATTGTATAAAATGTCGGGGCAGGATAGTAAAATGTCGAGTCCTTGCATTCGAACGAAATGTCGGAACCACTTAGGAAAATGTCGAAGCATATGATAAATGTCGAGACTCACTTATAAGACATATCGAGATCTTAAATCATGTGAGATGTCGAGATCCATACAAGATTCATATCGACATTTCTAACGAAAAATATCGAGACCATGTTAAGGAAAATGTCGAGATTTAGGTAAATTCCATGTCGACATTTTATACTACAAGATGGCGAGATGAGATGTCGAATAAAATAGAACACAAAAATGTCGAGTCATACTATCAGGATAAATGTCGAATGTTAGCAAAAAAAAATGTCGACTTAACATGTCGATATCTTATAGCGTATAAATGTCGAGATGCTATGGTGAAATGTCGAGACCCATGCAAGTTCCATGTCGACATTTTCCTCAAAATGTCGAGGTGTTAAAGTACAATGTCGAAGCTTTGTTAGGAATAAAAATGTCGAGACCTCAAGGTAGAAATGTCGAGATGTTAGGAAATACCGAAATTAGAGAAGATGTCGAGTTCATACACACAAAAATGTCGAGATGCACCTATAAGAATAATGTCGAGATATCCTAAGATAATAAAATGTCGAGTCCTGTTATTTGGAGAGAAATGTCGAGAGCCAAAGAAAAATGTCGAAACCCTCACACACCCCGACACTTAACTTCTCCATATCGACATGTTTGTAAAATGAAAATGTAGAACCCTCATACGTATAATATCGAGTTTTATACCCAAAACAAATGTCGAAATTTAATAAAATGTCGAAATCCTACTTTATAAATTATACCGAGATCTTCACATACAATATTAAGCAAAATATTTCAAGAACATAGATAACCAATATTTCAGATAACGTACTGATATAATAATTTTACGATTAAGGTTAAAAATTAGGAATTTTGCCGAATTCCCTAGTCACGAATTTTATACTAACCTTACTTAGGAAATTTATGGGACAAGAGACTTAATCTAGACTTGAAATTAACGACTTATAATTTAACGAATTTAATGAGGTGAGATGATTTAATTTGGCTAAGGGATCTTATAAAGGCGCAATACTCATACGTCATTATTTATGCTTAAAGGTCGTACGTTAGGAGCAAACGGGGAAAATACTAATTTCGCTCGGACGACAAGTAAGTAGAAATTCAACTATGACACGTAACTTGCCTGCGTCCAAGTATGTGAATTACGTGCTCGTGTATTATCTATGAAATGCATACGAATGAAATGATTTATTTATATGCATGACGGCATGATTTGCATATGTATATGAGCATAAGCACGAGCACTTGCATGCATGAGTAGTACGAAAGGAGCGAGGTATGAGCGCGCATGAGATCGCCTGTGTGCGATGTATGTTCGCCGATATTGGCGTTTGTGTCGACTCGAATGAAGAGTCACGGCTTTCCCCTATGCAGCCTTTAAGGCCTGATTAAGAGGCTGGGTAAATACCCCGTACGATAAGGCCTGAATAAGAGGCTGGGTAAATACCCCGTACGATAAGGCCTGAATAAGAGGCTGGGTAAATACCCCGTACGATAAGGCCTGAATAAGAGGCTGGGTAAATACCCCGTACGATAAGGCCTGAATAAGAGGCTGGGTAAATACCCCATACGATAAGACAGAATAAGAGGCTGGGGAAACGAAGGCCGAGGGCCCGTAAGAAATAAGAGTATAAGAAATAAGAGTATAAGACAAAGAGTACGAGCGTTAGAAAGCGACGACGTGGATTGTCGTCCGTTAGGACACGTGCATTCATGCATAATTTCTGCTTACTGAGCCTCGGTGGCTCATTATTTATGTTGCGTGTTGTAGGTACTGACGATCACGGTACGTGATCTGACTTTTACGCGAGGCCGATCTTTTGACGCAGTCCGACCGCTTTTGAGGTGGGAGTGTGTGTATGGATGACGACCTGTGAAGGCCGGGCGCATAGGGAGCTTTTGGCTGCACACACACACGTACACTTGTATTTTGCAAACATGGACATGATAAAGATGTCGAACGATGTACAACATTCTTTCGACATGTATATAAGATTTCCGCTTGCATTTTAAAATGAAAAATTTTATTCGCATTTTTACGTATTCGCACAATACCAAAGCATTAACACTAGATTTAGAACGGATTACGAGGGCGGGACGACGGGTCCTGACAAAGTCTGTCGAGTATAATTGCGACTTTTACGCAATGATCTAACGCAAGTATGGAAGTCGGGTAATATGAACCCGACATCGCCTCGGTGGTGTCGTGAATACTTGAAGTATCTCACATAAACCGTTGCATGGATCCCACATCTCTGGAACTAAAATGTACGGCAACACTCTGTTTTCGGTGAAGAAGTCGCACAGCTGTGTCCGATATTCCATCAAACTGTACAACAACTTGTAGGTGGAATTCCACCTGGTGGGTACGTCTAAACTAAACTTCTTGACCGGTACATCCTCTCTAGCGCAGAAATGCTTCCACTTCTTCCACAAAGAAGGGTGCCGCATCAGGTAGGAGATTGCGTAGCGTATAGGCTGCACTTGCTCCTTTAAACTAACTATCGCGTCTTGCACACAAAGATTAAGTATGTGGCAAAAACAACGCACGTGAAAAAACCGTCCTCCGACTGACGGCTACAATACTCCTTCAACCGTTCAATGCTCGCGTTGTTTGCGCTCGCATCGTCGAACGATACTGAAAAGACTTTGTTGACTATCCTATACTCTGATAAGATCGTCCTAAGCTTGATCGCAATGTTTTGCGCCGTGTGCGCTTCATCAAACTCCCTATATGCGATCACGCGCTTTTGTATCGTCCACGAATCATCGACCCAGTGGCATGTCACGCCCATGTATAATGAACGTTGCCAATGATCGCTCCATATATCGGAGCAAATCGACACGTTAGTTCCTAAATTACCTAATAAAGCTACTAAGTCGCGCTTAAGCGCTATTACTGTCTTCCTAGTATCCCGCGTCAAGGTGCTCCTCGAAACCTTCTTCGCCTGAGGGCTGTATGCGGTGTTGATCCAATGCTCGTAGATCGGATCATCGGCAAATCGAAATGGTAGGTGCTTCGCGGCGACGAACTTGGTAAGCTCCCGTCGCGCAACGTCCTCGTTGTAATGAAACAACGACGTTGCGCTTCCGCTCCCGCACGCCGGTCCCGATGCGGACGAGTCCGTTCCGCCGAACATTTGCTGTTGGTTTTTACCTATACCTAACTTAGTCTGTGTTTCAAACGGAGATGGGAAGTCATCGACCCATATCCACCCCCTTTCTAAAATTATATTCCCTACCACAGTAGTTACAAATAGCTTTAAATTGGTTAACTATACTAGTAGGTACCTTCTTGAAGTGTACCGCAAAGATGTCCGACTGTAGCCGCCGGGCGGCGCCGGTTTGCGTCGGCATTTCCTCCTCCGCCTCCGCCTCCGTATGTTGCGTGGCATGCGAGCTTGCTCCCGGCGACAGTTCGAACCCGGCCGCGTCCTCGTTCAAGTCATCGCCGAGCACGTCAGCGAGATCGAACAACTCGTTCGGGTCGTATTGTTGGTAGTTATCTTGCGATGAACTACCAACGACTTGCTTCCCTTTGCTGGTCCTCGTTGCACGAGAACCACGTCGGCCACCACCAACATCCATCTGAAAAATACTCTAAACACGGCATTCACCTGGCGAGTTTTCCTATGTTTGTGCTGGTTAAGAGGCTTAAGCTACTGAAGCCTATCTTCATGCAGATGCGGCGCAAAAAGGGTGACCTTGCGGCTAATGTGGCTGACGCTACGCTTCTTGGGAACTGCCTAGGAGTTTGCCTCGCGGTACCCACTTGAGGGGTTGTTCCGTGACCTAGAACGCCATTGTCGATCTCTTTATGCTAGGGCGGTTGAGGTCGAACACACAGCATTGTTATCCCAGCGGGCGAAGCTTGCTTGGCTTAAGGATGGCGATCAGTGTTCCTCTTACTTCTTCAGGAAAGTTGTTGTACGGCGTGCGACAAATCGTATTGTTTCACTGGAAAGTTCGAGTGGCGCCCTTCTTGATACTCCAGATGCGGTCGAAGGGGAGTTGCTTGGGTTTTATCAGGGGCTACTGGGACAATCAGCGCGAGTTACACCTGGTGTCCTAATGGCTGAGGTGCAGGGGTGCGTTAAGCGCACGCTTTCCCCGGCTGCGTTATTGATATGGTCCGGCCAGTAGACGAGGTGGAGGTGAGGCAGGCGCTTTTCTCTATGGGGGGTGAGAAGGCGCCGGGGCTGGATGGGTATACGGCTGCATTCTTGAAAGCGGCGTGGGGTACTGTGGGCCCTGACGTGATACGAGCGACGCAGGATTTCTTTACTACTGGGCGCCTCCTGAATGGGCTAAATAGCACGATTATCACGCTGATACCAAAATGCGAGTCACCACGCCGCGCGACTGACTTTCGTCCAATCTCGTGCTGTAATGTTCTTTACAAAGTCATCTCGAAGGTCTGGGCGAACCGGTTGAAGCCAATGCTGAGCGACCTAGGCCATGCATCCCAGACGGCATTTATTCCTGGACGTCGCATTAGCGATAATATACTGTTGGCTCAGGAGCTTTGCCTTGGGTATACGAGCAAGGGTAGACCGCCTCGAGCTATGCTTAAGGTGGATCTGGCTAAGGCCTACGACAAGGTGGAATGGAGTTTCTTATTGGCGACGCTTCAGGCTATGCGTTTCCACCCGAGGTATATTGAGTGGATTAGGAGCTACTTGACGACACCTACTTTCTCCATCAACTTTAACGGACGTTCGGCGGGCTATTTCGCTGGCAAGAGAGGCATTCGGCAGGGGATCCCATTTCGCCATATCTCTTCACCCTTGTTATGGAGGTGCTCCATGGTCTTAATGAGTGCCGCATACAGGCCGAACCGAGGTTTCGCTATCACTGGCGTTGCGAGTCCATCTCACTCCCTATGTTGGTCTTTGCGGATGATCTTCTATTATTCTGTCATGCCGATCCTATATCTATAGGGGTGCTGAGGGACGCTCTAATGACTTTCTTTCAGCTGTTTCGGTTACATCCTAATCCAGACAAAAGTCAGATGTACCTCTCACGGCAGGCTGAGAGCCTGAAGGCACAGCTACACTCGATGATGAGGTTTCGCGAGGGTAGCTTAAAAGTGAGGTACTTGGGGGTTCCACTGATTTCTTCACGCCTGACGATCAGCGACTGTGCTACACTGTTGCAGCGGGTTGATGTGCGGTTGGGAACATGGCTTAATCGGTCATTGTCCTATGCACGCAGCAGCTGATAAAATCTGTGCTTCAGGCCCTTCACGTTTATTGGTCAGGAGTCTTCTTGCTGCCCAAGGCTGTCGTTCGTGCCCTAGAAGCGAGATTTAGGCAGTTCTTGTGGGGTGGTGGTTCGGCCAAGGTCGCGTGGGACGATGTCTGTCTTCCAGTTTCTGAGGGTGGCTTAGGGCTTCGTTCGATTTCTATGGATAATAGGGTTCTTCTCGCACAGCTATTATGGAGGGTGATCACCCGGGCGGCTGATTCGATCTGGGTGGACTGGCTGTACAGTACTCGCCTGCATGCGCGCTCACTTTGGACCATCACTGTCTCGGCAAAAACTGCATGGAGCTGGCGGAACCTATTGCAGTTGAGGCAGGTGATACTTCTTCCATTTATTTCTTTTTTGATTGGTGATGGTTCGTCGGTATTGTTATGGGAGGATCCATGGCTACGGGCTGAGCCTTTACTGGACGCTACCCAAGAGGCCCGCTTGCCATGGGGCTGCCAGTGGGGACCCGCCTCAGTTCGGTCATTGACACGCATGGTTGGAACTGGCCTGGAAGATCGGCGGTTGATTATATTGACTTTAGTCGGCATCTACCACCGGTTAATCCTACTCGGCGAGATGTGATCTGTTGGATGGCGGCGTCGGATGGTCGGGCCACGTCACGTTTGATTAGAGAAGCGTTGCGCACTCGTCGACAGATTGTCCCTTGGGCGGCCCTGTTTGGGGGACCACTGAGGATTCCTCGCCATGAGTTCATAGTGTGGTTGGTATTCGAGATAGATTATCGACTAGAGGTAAGCCTTGGGTGGCACAGCGCGTTGGGACCCCTGCTTGTGTTCTCTGTGACGCCCTACACATCGAGACTGTTCAGCACTTGTTTTTCGACTGTGGGTTTTCACGCACCTGTGTGCGACTTCTGCGACGGCGAATCTGTAGCACCCGGGTTTCCCGTAGGTATGTAGGGCCAATAAATTAGCAAAAGGTAACTTCGTGAATTATGTGCATTAAGGTGAATTATGTGCATAAACGTGATTTATGTGCTGAATATGACTTAAGTGCGGCTTCGTGTTTTACGAAATTGGGTGCGATTAAATAGTGCTTATGTGACTTACTTGAAATTGTGTGGAAAATTACGTGCTTAGGCGATTTCTTGAATTTAGTACAATTAAATCGTACCAAGTGACCCCTAATTTATTTAGGAATTTTCGAAAGTTGGACAAGGAAATTGGATCATGAGAGAAAATTGGACTATAGTTACTAATGGGCTATAATTAAATCCAAACTAGGGCCCAAATAAGACCTCAAACTTGGGCCCAATATCCTTAGAGGTGAAGTTTAGCAAACAAGATCCCAAAATCAAGGAAAAGCCACGCCTCATATACCATAAGCTAAGGAAAAATATCCCAAATTAATGATTCAAAACTCCACACCACACTAAGGACCCACGAAAAGAAAGAAGAAAGGAGAAGGGAAAGAAGCCGAGGGGATTTCAACGAAAGGAACACCTCAAGTTAACTTGGACTTCGAAAATTAGTAAGTGACGCCAACTCTCTAAGCCACTTCGATTTCTTGCTATTAAGATTTTATAGCCAAATTTCGAGCTTAGGTTGGTACTAAGGATGTTTGTTTGAGCAAATATGAAGTTAAGTAGCATAACATGTGATTTAGAACTTAGAATGCTAGGTAGAATGAGCTGCGAGGTGAATTCGAGGGAGAAGAACGACGGAAAATCGAAGAAGATGATAAATGTCGTAGGAAATGTCGAACTGTTGCATGAAATGTCGACTAAACATATATCGACATTTCAATAACTGTCGAGATACCATGTAAATATCATGTCGACATTTCCTAATGAAAATGTCGAAACCCAAAGTCGAAGCCATGTTAGGAAAAATGTCGATAAAATGTCGAGGTGAAATCTCATGTCGACATTTTATGTTCCAAGATGTCGAGATCTTTAAATCCTTAAATGTCGAGTTCATGAACATATACAAAATGTCGAGTAATAGATATAATGTCGAGTGATATAGATGAAAAGTCGAGCTCAAAATGTCGAGGTATACATTTAATTTCATATCGACATCTTGATGAAAAGTCGAGATAAATGTCGAAATGGTATTAAGAAAAAATGTCGAATCCTTACGCAAATAAATGTCGACATTTTGTACATATGTCGAACTATAATGTCGAGCTAAGATAATTAACAATGTCGAGACCTAACTTCCCAAGCAACCCGAGATTTATCAAATGTCGGAAGGTGAGGTCGAAACCCTCATGCATCTCGATAATTAGCTCCTTCATATCGACATCTTGTAAATGTCGAAGATCGGTGTGAGTTGCATGTCGATATTCTCTAACACAAATGCTGAAGTATAAATGTCGAGACCAATATCTATAAAAATGTCGAGATGCAACGTCTAGATAAGATAGCTAAGAATGTCGAGCTTCACAAAAATGTCGAGACCCTAATTGAATTAAATGTCGAGTCATTTTATTTGGGGTTAAAATGTCGAGATTACTAAGTGTCGAGATTTCTAAATAATTCAAATGTCGCGACCTAATTACCATACAACTCGAGATTTATTTCTAATAATGTCGAGACTTATGGTGAGCTTCATGTCGACATTTCCAATCATAAATGTCGAAGACCCTTGTCCACCATCTAAAATGTCGAACCTTTATATGTATAATACCGAGTTTATACCAAAACAAATGTCGAGATCTTTCCGACACCAAGCTCGAGGCTCACCCGAAGCCAATCTCATGAAATACCGATTAGACTAACACACCCATAATGTACATTTAGGGTTTGGAGATTAGCATACTTGAGCCACTAAATAAAATAGCGCACTGACACCAATTTTCATGCCTAAGGTCGGGACTTAGGAACACTTACGGGTCGGGTGACTGCTAATCTACGGACGACAGGTAAGTAGAAGTCCAACTACGACACACAACTTGTTTTACGTGCCTAATTTGTGTGATTACGTGCGTACGTGGTTTCATGACTTCGTAAATTGATTTAAGTACTTAAATGTGGTAAGCCTATGTTGCATTTACTGCATCTGCATAAGCATACTCACGTGCACACACGAACTCGTGAGGAAGGGTCGTGGGGTTAAGTGTGCGTAATGATGTGTCGCATGTACGCGACGAGGACTTGCCGATGTGGGCAAGTGTGTCGACTCGTAGTTGAGTCAGGGGCTGTCTACTATGCTACCAGGGCGGCGTTTTAGCGTCGTCGTACTATTATTTTAGATATATATATTGATATCCTATGGTTAGGATTTGGGCATGGCCCGTGGCGGTAAGGTGCGACCTGGAGGGTGCGACCTGAGGGTGTAAGCGACACAGGGTAGAACCCTGGTGTAGGCGACCTCAGCGTGGGCTACCAGCGTGAGCGACCGCCGGACAGTCGGGGACGGCCGGGATCATATGGCGACCTAGGGGAACGATGTGCATCCTAGGGTTCGGCCATCCGGCGTGGACCGCTGTCGTGTTGTCCTTGAGGGACGTGAGCTCTTGTGGTGCATAGTGAGATTAGCCGAGGGCCCTGAGTGACATTAGTCAGAGTACGTTGGTACGATTGTTATATGCATCGGCGTGGATTGCCTTTGCAAGTGTTGTATGCATCGGCGCGGATTGCTGTTGCGGGGGAGTGACACGTGCACACATGCATGATTTCTGCTTACTGAGCCTCGGTGGCTCATTCCTACGTTGTGTGTTGTAGGCACTGGCGATCACGGTACGTGAGCGCATTTTGAAGGCAAGGCCAACCTTTTGGAGCTTCGTGCTGCTTTTGGGGGTGGACGTGTGTGTGTGTGGATGACGACCTGTGAGGCCGGGCGCATAAGAGCTTTTGCTGTGCCGATACACCTTCGTCGTTGTAGTTAGACCATGTCTGGACCCTAATGTCCGACATGCATTCTTTTGTCTTGTATAGAACGATGTTACATTCCATGAATGAAAAATGAAAAATTTGTACGCGTTTTCGGTGCACTTCTTTACTTGCAAATTTGCTAGGCACGTAGATATGCGCTAGATTATGCGGTTAGGTAGTCGGGGCGTGACAGGGTGGTATCAGAGCTTCGGTCACAGGTTCTGTAGACTGTCCACACACACACACCCAAAAGAGCGGAAGCGGCCTTGCAAGTAAGTGTTAAGTCTATGTGATTTTCTATGTTGTATAATTTATTGGCCATAGGACAATCAGGATAGGGTAGAAAGATGGTAAGAACGAGAGGAGAGTCGAGTGGTGGCGACGACCAGAACAGGGGAAACACGGCCCCTCCCGACAATCGGGACGCAACGATTTTCCAGCTAACGGAATTAGTCCGTCAGCAGTCGACGCAGATCCAACAACTGATCCAACAAAATACTGCTAATGCTGGGCCAACTCAGGCGGAAAGGACTGAAGTGGTGGGAGAACGATTCCGAAGGTTGAACCCACCGACCTTCGAAGACACAGCTGACTCAACAGCAGCTGAAGACTGGTTAAGGACTCTCGAAAGCATGTTCATCTATAGCAGGGTTCCAGAAGCGGAAAAGGCCCTCTGTGCTGCGTTCCTACTACGAGGGAGCGCAGGACACTGGTGGGACACCATCATGGTGTTAGAGAACCCCGCTACAATGAGCTGGGAAAGATTCAAGGAGTTGTTCAGGGGCAAGTACCTCACCGCCCCGATTCGAGCACAACGCCTGAACGAATTCATCAATCTCAGGCAGGGACCGATGACGGTGGCCGAGTACATAAAGAAGTTTGAGCAGCTGTCCAGATTTGCAGCACACATGGTCAGCACGGAAGCCCTGAAAATCGAACGCTTTCTGGAAGGATTGAAGCCCGAGCTCTACAGAGATGTGAGCATGGCGGGAATTCAGGGAGCTACTTACTCTCAAGTAGCAGAGAGAGCTATGGTGGCTGAACAGGCGGAAGCCAGAATCTTGAAGGCACAAGAGGCCAAACGCAAGTTCGCGCAAATGCAAGGAGCGCAATGGAGCGGAGGAGACCAGAAACGGCAGTTCGTGCCTAAAGGGGGCAAGAAGAGATTTCAGAACCGGCCTCCTCAACAGCCTCAGGGGACGATGAACAGACCCCCTCCAAACCAGAACCAGGGAGCAGCACAGGGCCCATATTGCCAGAGGTGTGGGAAAAGGCACTTTGGGAACTGCAACATGCAAGTCAACACCTGCTTTAGATGTGGGAAGCCGGGCCACTTTGTGAGACAGTGCCCGGAGGGTGCTTCGGGAAATCAGACCGGGAGTCAGGCAGGACCTCAAAGGGTGCCAGCCCGGGTGTACACCATCACTTCCGAGGAAGCAGAAAACAACCCAGAGGTGGTAACAGGTACCCTACCGGTCCATCAAACTCCCACGTGCATTCTAGTAGATTCCGGGGCGACCCACTCGTTTGCGTCTGTGAAGTATGTGACGAAACTAGGGGTAACACCTGAGCGAGTCGATTACGAGTATAGCGTAGCAATTCCAAGCGGGGCACCAACTAGGACTAGTCTAATGTTAAGAAATTGCCCAATCTTAGTCGGTAATAGAGAATTGCCGGTAGACCTGATAGTCATCCCGATGGACGATTACGAAGTGATCCTCGGGATGGACTGGCTTCAAAGTACGGAGCAGTGATAGACTGTAACCGTAAAGTAGTTACGTTTAGCTTAGAAGGGGAAGAACCTGTCACCTTCAAGGGGACAATGAAGAGGAGAGGCATTCCGAGGATATCAGCCCTAAAAGCTCAGCGATTAGTCAATTCCGGATGCGAGGCATATCTGGTATTCGCACTGAAGGCGGAAGGGAATACCCCCACGAAACTCGAAGACGTACCCGTGATTAAAGAGTTCCCGGACGTATTTCCGGAAGATCTGCCGGGACTGCCCCCGGACAGAGAAATTGAATTCACGATTGACCTGGTGCCGGGAGCAGCACCCGTGTTCAAGGCTCCATATCGCTTAGCGCCAACCGAATTAAAAGAATTGAAGGAACAAATAGATGAACTCCTACAGAAAGGATTCATTCAGACCAGCTTTTCTCCCTGGGGTGCGCCAGTCCTGTTCGTACGAAAGAAGGATGGCTCGATGAGATTGTGTATAGACTACAGGGAGTTGAACAAGCTGACGATCAAGAACAAGTATCCACTACCCCGAATAGACGACCTCTTCGACCAATTGCAAGGCGCCACAGTATTTTCTAAGATCGATTTGAGATCGGGCTACCATCAACTGAAGATCCGCAAGGAGGACATTCCCAAAACGGCATTCAGTACCAGATACGGGCACTTCGAATTCCTAGTAATGCCCTTTGGACTGACGAACGCACCGGCGGCCTTCATGGACCTAATGAACCGGGTGTTCGAAGCCTATCTAGACAAGTTCGTGATCGTGTTCATAGATGACATCCTCGTCTACTCCAAGACGAAGGAGGAGCACGAACAACACCTACGAATAGTACTCGGAGTATTGCGGGAAAAGCAGTTGTACGCCAAGTTTAAGAAGTGTGAATTTTGGCTGGATCAAGTAGCGTTCTTGGGGCACACCGTCTCGGGAGCGGGAATCTCGGTGGACCCGAGCAAAATCGAAGCAATTAATGATTGGCCACAGCCGACCAACGTAACGGAAGTACGAAGCTTCCTAGGCTTAGCAGGCTACTATAGGAAATTCATCAAAGATTTCTCTAGAATCGCCTCTACGCTGACAAGGTTGACTAAGAAAAACACGCCTTTTCAATGGAGCAAAGAGTGTGAACAAAGCTTCCAAGAACTGAAAAAGCGGCTTACTACAGCCCCAGTGCTGACAATACCCACGGGGACAGGAGGGTTCTCAGTGTATAGCGATGCCTCGAAGAACGGGTTAGGATGCGTACTGATGCAGAACGGTAACGTGGTGGCTTATGCCTCACGACAACTGAAGGAGTACGAAAAGAACTATCCTACACACGACTTGGAGCTTGCGGCGGTAGTCTTCGCTCTCAAGATTTGGAGACACTATTTGTATGGAGAGAGGTGCGAAATTTACACCGATCACAAGAGTTTAAAGTATTTCTTCACCCAGAAGGAACTCAATATGAGGCAGAGAAGATGGCTGGAGCTAGTGAAAGACTACGATTGTGTGATCAACTACCACCCAGGAAAGGCGAATGTGGTAGCTGATGCTCTAAGCCGGAAATCAGTAAGCGCGGAACTTCAACGACTCGACGTGGAGATTGTACCATTGGGAGAAGTCGAGGTGAAATTAGCATCCCTAACTCTGCAACCAACGCTACTGGAGCAGATCAAAAAGGCACAGGAAAACGACGAGTTTTACCTGAAGACGAAGGAAGCGCAAACCGAGCGACCAACGACGAACTTCGTGTTTCGGGACGACGGAAGTTTATACTACAAGAGTAGATTGTACGTTCCGAACGACGCAGATCTTAGACGAGTCATAATGGCGGAAGCACATACCACGCCATATTCGGTACACCCAGGAGCTACGAAGCTATATAGGGATCTAAGGACTAACTACTGGTGGCCGGGAATGAAGAAGGACGTAGCAACGTTCGTGAGCCAATGCCTCACCTGCCAGCAAATTAAGGCAGAACATCAGCGGCCGGCTGGGACGCTGCAACCTCTACCCATCCCAGAGTGGAAATGGGACAATATAACGATGGATTTCGTGAGCGGATTGCCAAAGAATGCGAAAGGATACGACGCAATTTGGGTAATTGTAGATCGACTTACGAAATCTGCCCATTTTCTGCCGATAAGTACTACGTTTACCATGGAGCGCTATGCAGAATTGTACATCCAAGAGATAGTAAGACTCCATGGGGCACCCATAACGATAGTTTCAGACCGCGATTCACGGTTTCTATCTAAATTCTGGACAAGTTTACAAAAGGCCATGGGGACGAAATTGGCATTTAGCACAGCATATCACCCACAAACGGACGGCCAATCCGAGCGGACAATCCAAACGCTGGAAGATATGTTACGAGCCTGTGTACTTGACTTCAAAGGCAACTGGAGCAAGTACCTTCCACTTGTAGAATTCTCGTACAACAACAGTTACCAAGCTACAATTGGAATGGCTCCTTATGAAGCCCTGTACGGACGGAAGTGCAGATCCCCAGTGCATTGGGACGAAGTAGGTGAAAGGGCGATGTTAGGCCCAGATATGATACGGGAAATGACGGAAATTATCACGCTGATCCGAGAAAGAATGCGCACGGCGCAGAGTAGACAGAAGAGTTATGCGGATCGGAGACGTAGACCGCTAGAATTTGAAGTCAACGATTGGGTTTTCGTGAAAGTATCGCCAATGAAGGGCGTTAAGAGATTCGGCAAGAAGGGAAAACTAAGCCCAAGATACATTGGTCCCTTCAAGATAATAAAGAGAGTTGGCGAAGTAGCGTACCAACTGGAACTACCAGCATCGTTGTCGCAAGTACACAATGTGTTCCACGTGTCGACTTTGCGGAAGTATATCGCTGACCCAAGCCACGTGTTGATAAACGACTCACTGCATCAACACTTGAAACCAGACCTGAGTTATGAGGAAACCCCCGTAGAGATATTGATGCATGAGACGAAGAGGCTTAGGAACAAAGAGATTCCTCTAGTGAAAGTTCTGTGGCGGAATCAGTCAGTAGAGGAAGCCACATGGGAACGCGAGGATGAGATGAAAACCCGCTATCCTGAATTGTTCCGAACGGGCTGATTTCGGGGGCGAAATCCTCCTTAAGGGGGGGAGGATGTAGCACCCGGGTTTCCCGTAGGTATGTAGGGCCAATAAATTAGCAAAAGGTAACTTCGTGAATTATGTGCATTAAGGTGAATTATGTGCATAAACGTGATTTATGTGCTGAATATGACTTAAGTGCGGCTTCGTGTTTTACGAAATTGGGTGCGATTAAATAGTGCTTATGTGACTTACTTGAAATTGTGTGGAAAATTACGTGCTTAGGCGATTTCTTGAATTTAGTACAATTAAATCGTACCAAGTGACCCCTAATTTATTTAGGAATTTTCGAAAGTTGGACAAGGAAATTGGATCATGAGAGAAAATTGGACTATAGTTACTAATGGGCTATAATTAAATCCAAACTAGGGCCCAAATAAGACCTCAAACTTGGGCCCAATATCCTTAGAGGTGAAGTTTAGCAAACAAGATCCCAAAATCAAGGAAAAGCCACGCCTCATATACCATAAGCTAAGGAAAAATATCCCAAATTAATGATTCAAAACTCCACACCACACTAAGGACCCACGAAAAGAAAGAAGAAAGGAGAAGGAAAGAAGCCGAGGGGATTTCAACGAAAGGAACACCTCAAGTTAACTTGGACTTCGAAAATTAGTAAGTGACGCCAACTCTCTAAGCCACTTCGATTTCTTGCTATTAAGATTTTATAGCCAAATTTCGAGCTTAGGTTGGTACTAAGGATGTTTGTTTGAGCAAATATGAAGTTAAGTAGCATAACATGTGATTTAGAACTTAGAATGCTAGGTAGAATGAGCTGCGAGGTGAATTCGAGGGAGAAGAACGACGGAAAATCGAAGAAGATGATAAATGTCGTAGGAAATGTCGAACTGTTGCATGAAATGTCGACTAAACATATATCGACATTTCAATAACTGTCGAGATACCATGTAAATATCATGTCGACATTTCCTAATGAAAATGTCGAAACCCAAAGTCGAAGCCATGTTAGGAAAAATGTCGATAAAATGTCGAGGTGAAATCTCATGTCGACATTTTATGTTCCAAGATGTCGAGATCTTTAAATCCTTAAATGTCGAGTTCATGAACATATACAAAATGTCGAGTAATAGATATAATGTCGAGTGATATAGATGAAAAGTCGAGCTCAAAATGTCGAGGTATACATTTAATTTCATATCGACATCTTGATGAAAAGTCGAGATAAATGTCGAAATGGTATTAAGAAAAAATGTCGAATCCTTACGCAAATAAATGTCGACATTTTGTACATATGTCGAACTATAATGTCGAGCTAAGATAATTAACAATGTCGAGACCTAACTTCCCAAGCAACCCGAGATTTATCAAATGTCGGAAGGTGAGGTCGAAACCCTCATGCATCTCGATAATTAGCTCCTTCATATCGACATCTTGTAAATGTCGAAGATCGGTGTGAGTTGCATGTCGATATTCTCTAACACAAATGCTGAAGTATAAATGTCGAGACCAATATCTATAAAAATGTCGAGATGCAACGTCTAGATAAGATAGCTAAGAATGTCGAGCTTCACAAAAATGTCGAGACCCTAATTGAATTAAATGTCGAGTCATTTTATTTGGGGTTAAAATGTCGAGATTACTAAGTGTCGAGATTTCTAAATAATTCAAATGTCGCGACCTAATTACCATACAACTCGAGATTTATTTCTAATAATGTCGAGACTTATGGTGAGCTTCATGTCGACATTTCCAATCATAAATGTCGAAGACCCTTGTCCACCATCTAAAATGTCGAACCTTTATATGTATAATACCGAGTTTATACCAAAACAAATGTCGAGATCTTTCCGACACCAAGCTCGAGGCTCACCCGAAGCCAATCTCATGAAATACCGATTAGACTAACACACCCATAATGTACATTTAGGGTTTGGAGATTAGCATACTTGAGCCACTAAATAAAATAGCGCACTGACACCAATTTTCATGCCTAAGGTCGGGACTTAGGAACACTTACGGGTCGGGTGACTGCTAATCTACGGACGACAGGTAAGTAGAAGTCCAACTACGACACACAACTTGTTTTACGTGCCTAATTTGTGTGATTACGTGCGTACGTGGTTTTCATGACTTCGTAAATTGATTTAAGTACTTAAATGTGGTAAGCCTATGTTGCATTTACTGCATCTGCATAAGCATACTCACGTGCACACACGAACTCGTGAGGAAGGGTCGTGGGGTTAAGTGTGCGTAATGATGTGTCGCATGTACGCGACGAGGACTTGCCGATGTGGGCAAGTGTGTCGACTCGTAGTTGAGTCAGGGGCTGTCTACTATGCTACCAGGGCGGCGTTTTAGCGTCGTCGTACTATTATTTTAGATATATATATTGATATCCTATGGTTAGGATTTGGGCATGGCCCGTGGCGGTAAGGTGCGACCTGGAGGGTGCGACCTGAGGGTGTAAGCGACACAGGGTAGAACCCTGGTGTAGGCGACCTCAGCGTGGGCTACCAGCGTGAGCGACCGCCGGACAGTCGGGGACGGCTGGGATCATATGGCGACCTAGGGGAACGATGTGCATCCTAGGGTTCGGCCATCCGGCGTGGACCGCTGTCGTGTTGTCCTTGAGGGACGTGAGCTCTTGTGGTGCATAGTGAGATTAGCCGAGGGCCCTGAGTGACATTAGTCTGAGTACGTTGGTACGATTGTTATATGCATCGGCGTGGATTGCCTTTGCAAGTGTTGTATGCATCGGCGCGGATTGCCGTTGCGGGGGAGTGACACGTGCACACATGCATGATTTCTGCTTACTGAGCCTCGGTGGCTCATTCCTACGTTGTGTGTTGTAGGCACTGGCGATCACGGTACGTGAGCGCATTTTGAAGGCAAGGCCAACCTTTTGGAGCTTCGTGCTGCTTTTGGGGGTGGACGTGTGTGTGTGTGGATGACGACCTGTGGGCCGGGCGCATAAGAGCTTTTGCTGTGCCGATACACCTTCGTCGTTGTAGTTAGACCATGTCTGGACCCTAATGTCCGACATGCATTCTTTTGTCTTGTATAGAACGATGTTACATTCCATGAATGAAAAATGAAAAATTTGTACGCGTTTTCGGTGCACTTCTTTACTTGCAAATTTGCTAGGCACGTAGATATGCGCTAGATTATGCGGTTAGGTAGTCGGGGCGTGACAGAATCAGGTGGGCTTGGCCATATAGAGACTGGCAACGGGGTATATTGTGGGCGGCATTGCGATGGCGTGGCCAGCATCTTCTGCAGGCGGCTCACCGTCACGTCTTAGCTTCGTTGGTGTACCACATATGGCAGGCACGGAACAAGCGCTGGAAGCAGGGGACTATCACGAATTCGGACAGGCTAGTTGCAGCGGCGATGGTGGGCGCGCGCGCGGTGGTGCGGCGGTGGTGGGCGCGCGGTGGTGCGGCGGTGGTGGGAGGCGGTGGCAGCGGCGGTGGTGGGCGCGCGCGGTGGTGCGGCGGTGGTGGGCGGAGCGCGGTGGTGCGGCGACAGTGGTGGGTCAGCGACGGGCAGCGGTGCGGCGACAGCGGTGCGGCGGCAGCGGTGGGCGGCGGTGGTGCCCTGGTGGGTGGCGGTGGTGCGGCGGTGCTGCTGCAGCGGTGGGCGGCGGTGGTGGGCGGCGGGCAGTGGTGCGGCGTGCGGTGGTGGAGGCGCGCGCGCGCGAGAGAGAGAGAGAGAGAGAGAGAGAGAGAGAGAGAGAGAGGGAGAGAGAGAGAGAGAGAGTCAGAGTGAGTAGAGAGAGATAGAGAGCTAGAGAGAGATTGAGAGATAGATAGAGAGTGTGGGGGGGTGGAATTTAAAGATAAAAGTTTATGTAGCCGTTGTAACCGGCGGTTTGTCCGGTTAACCGGCGGTTACCCCGGTTAACCGCCGGTTACAACGGCTATTTCCCTTTTTTTATTTTTTATTTTTATTTTTAAAAACCACGGCGGAAAAATTCAAATTTTGAAATTTTAAATATTTTTTTAATATGAAACCGCCGATTAACCTCCTAACCGGCGGTTTTCAACCGGCGGTTGGCGGTTGGTCAAATGGACCAATCGCCCCGTAACCAGCCATTTACGGTTGCCGGTTACGATTGTTGTCGATTATGATTACAAACCGTAACCGGTGGTTCCGTAATCGGCGGGTGAATTCAATGCGGGCCTAGCCGACTAGTCGCCGCTGACCTGTGGCGACCCTCATTTTCTAATTACGGTTAGTGGCGGATTTCCGCAACGTAAGCCGCAGAAGGCCCGTCAATTAAAAACTTTTTCCTAAAAGTTAATATAACATAATAAAATATTATTTTACATAGTAGTATCTGTACAACGGGCGTAGCCCCAAAAATGTCAAAAGAACAAAAACCCTATTATCGCTCCACAGGTCTTCATCCATGTACCGCCCTGCCCTCAAAAGTCCGTGGAGCACCGCCACCAGCCGCCTCAGTCTTGACGCGCGTCGGCGTCAGACTCAGTACCTACAACACGTAAACACTGAGCGATTTGCCCAGTAGGTGAATAGAAATGCATGTATGCACGTGAAAGCTCATTCCCGATCCCAATATCTCACATGCAATGTTCACTCTTTCTTTTCCCATAATCCTATCTCATATTACACAACACAGGGCCCTAGGTCAGACTCGACACCTCTCGCGCCCATAATAATAATATACGGAAGCTTACACTAGCAGCGTTTTGACGATCACGCAACTGCCCTGCTAGGTCGCTCTTCCGTAAGCGGTAGCCGACGCCGACAGCGTTTTGACGATCACGCAACTGCCCTGTCAGGTCTCTCCTTCCGCTAAAAATACAATCACGACGGTTTTGCACCTCGGGACGTTCACGCCCAAGTAGACAGATCGATCACGCCTGTCTGCCGTCAGGTGTCATACGAGTACCAACCTCGACTCCTCAACGAGTCAACAACAAAAATCACAAACATGTCATTCTACCCCGCTCGACAATATCTCAAGTCAACCGTCTCAATACGGTGTAAATTTCTCACCCTTGAGATATGATATGCATATGTTGTGCATATAAACGTGACAACATATAAAAGCATGATCCACATGAACCGTACATAAAATATGTATAATACGTAAATCACGTAAATCATTCAATCACATAAAAGCACATAAAGCACAAACATGTGTTTACGTATTGTAGATGAATAATTCACCTACCTGTCCTCCCGATATTGCTAAATAAGAGGTCCGATGGAATCCTCATAGGTCGATCCTCTGAATAAATAAATATTATTATATCAGTATATTTGTTAAACTGTATAAGTTTTTAAGTTCCCAAACCCTAATTATAGAAAACCCTAAAATTTACGAAAGCCTAAAAATAATGATATTCCTAAAAATAAATAAACCCTAAAATATTGAAAACTTATTAACTAAAACAAAATGTCGAAATCTCACAAATGTCGACATCTTATCCCTAAAAATGTCGAGACCATCATTTCTTGAAAACGTCGGACCTCTTGAAAAATGTCGAGATCTATATCTAATAAATGTCGAGCTCTTCAAGCTATATCGACATCCTATAGATGTCGAACCCTCTATATATATTTATACAAAAATCTCGGGATCCATCATATATAAATATCTAATAAATGTCGGGTACTTAAAGGAAAATGTCGAAGCCCTTTAAATAATGTCGAGACCAAATTTGAAACCCTTAAATGTCGAATATAAATGTCGAGCTATTTGCTATTCTCAAGACCTAATAAAAGTCGAGACCTGTTTAGCTTTATCAAAATGTCGAGGTCTGTTAGTTAAAGATGTCGAAATTTTATGTTGGGCAAATAAGGTCGAGGTCATTATATCGACATTCTATAAATGTCGAATCTAAAACAACTATAAATGTCGACATTATATGACATAGAAATATCGATATCATTGTATGTGTCGACATCTTACAAATGTCGAAACCAATAAACTTTGAAACTGTATAATTCGAATTCTATCTATGAAAAGACCATTTGATCTCGAGATTTAATTATCACACATTTCGATATTCTACTTATTCTATATAGCTGTTAGATCTCGACATTGTCTAAGGTTATCATACCTCGAATTTTCTTTGTGAAGTATATCGAAATCTTTCATTATGTATCTCGACATTTATTTACTATACACCTCGCGATTTATAAATGTCGAGACCTATCATTTCGAGATCTTTTCTAGTTATCATATATATATATATATATCGACATCTTTCTATCTTTTGTCGAGAACTTCTAAAACTCATAATTCTCCCAGAAAACCCTAATATCACGATAATCCCTAAACTAACAAAGTGTTGTATCACAGGTTCTAATACCGAAAATTATACTTCCCCTGGAAATAATAGACGCTACTCACCCTAAATTATTTCTACAACTATTCCATAGCCAACATCTTCGATCCTCACACGCTAAATAATACCTAACAAGTCTGCAATTTCTTCTTAACAGGTGAGTTATGAATTTTCTAACTATTTACTCTAACCGCATAATAACACTCACGTTAAGTCTTGAAATTGTATAATATGTTAAATAGAGCAACTTAACATGTAAATTCTCATACCTTATTCAACGATTTGTCTTGCCAAAGTTACCAAGTTTCTTGAAGTTTTCTTTCTTCAAATGAGGTTCTTATTCCCTTCGTTATTAGTTTATGAAAGTGTTATGGATACACTTTAAGGCCTTGAATAACGTGAGATGGGACAAGTGGATTATCTTGACTCGTTTTCCCCTTGGCCTAAGTAACTTAATTGTAACTCTTGGGCTTAATTAAATTGTTATAGTTTGGTTTCAAGTGCTTGGGCCTAAAGATCAAATATAATTAAATTTTTGAGTTAGCCCAACTTAGTATTTTCTATCAATTTTGCTTAGCTTTTTAATAAATTTCGAAACCAAGGTGAAGCTAGAAATTTATATTTTTATTTTCCAATTTAAATTTCTTCGCCAAATTCAAATTAACATAGCTGCATAATTAATTATATCAAAATCCCGTATCAAATTTTTACGGGTATTGCATCCTCCCCCCTTAAAAGAATTTCGTCACCGAAATTTCGCCGACTGGAATAACTCGGGATAACGAACTCTCATATCATCTTCACGTTCCCAAGTGGCTTCCTCAATTAATTGATTCCGCCACAAAACCTTAACTAATGGAATAACCTTATTCCGAAGTTGTTTCAACTCATACATTAAAATTTCTACGGGCTTCTCTTCGTAACTCAAGTCAGGCTTGAGCTGTTGGTAAAGAAGCTCGTTCTGGATCACGTGGCTTGGGTCTGCAACGTACTTCCGTAGTGTCGATACATGAAATACGTCGTGAACTTGCGATAGTGAAGCCGGCAATTTTAATTGGTACGCTACTTCGCCAACTCGTCTGATAATTCTAAACGGGCCTATGTATCTGTGACTCAGCTTCCCCTTTTTCCCGAAACGCTTTACTCCTTTCATCGGAGAAATTTTCAGGAACACTTGGTCACCTTCTGCAAATTCCAGTGGTCGTCGTCGATGATCTGCATAACTCTTTTGACGACTCTGTGCGGTTCGCATCTTTTCCCGAATCTTTGTCATAGCTTCTGTCATTTCTCGGATCATATCGGTCCTAACAATGTTCGCTCACCAATTTCGTACCAATGGACTGGGGACCGGCACTTACGCCCGTATAAAGCTTCGTATGGTGCCATTCCAATTGTAGCGTGGAAACTGTTGTTGTATGAAAACTCTATGAGCGGCAAATACTTACTCCAGTTTCCTTTGAAATCGAGCACACATGCCCGTAGCATATCCTCGAGAGTCTGTATTGTTCGTTCAGACTGCCCATCGGTCTGGGGATGGTAAGCAGTACTGAACGAGAGCTTGGTACCCATTGCTTTCTGCAAGCTCTGCCAAAAGTTCGACAAAAATCTCGAATCTCTATCCGAGACTATAGAGATTGGAATTCCATGGAGTCGTATTATTTCCTGAATATATAGTTCAGCATAGCGTTCCATGGAAAAAGTAGAGCTGATTGGAATGAAATAGGCTGATTTCGTCAGGCGGTCTACAATCACCCAAATAGCATCATGGCCTTTCGTCGTCTTGGGTAAACCAACGACGAAATCCATCGTGATATGATCCCACTCCATTCCGGAGTGGGTAGAGGCTGTAGGGTTCCACCGGGTCGCTGGTGTTTCGCTTTAATCAATTGACAGGTCATACATCGATTCACAAATGTAGCGATGTCTTTCTTCATTCCTGGCCACCAGTATGTTACTCGCAAGTCTTGATACATCTTCGTGGATCCTGGGTGTACCGAATATGTGGTCGCGTGTGCTTCCTTCATTATCGTTTGTCGTAACTCCTCGCTGTTAGGTACATAAAGACGGTTCTTGTATAGTAAGGCTCCATCCTCTCGGATGTTAAAATCTTCGGGTAGTGCCTCCTTCATTTTTAGGTAGAGTTCGTCTTCTTCTTGTGTCTTCTTGATCTGTTCTAGCAGCTTGGGTTGGAGAGTTAGCGCTGCTAATCTTGCCTCAACTTCGCCCAAATTAACTACCTCTATTCCAAGCTGATGTAACTCTGCATTCACCGCTTTTCGACTTAGCGCATCTGCGACTACGTTTGCCTTACCCGGATGATAGCTGATGACGCAATCGTAGTCCTTGACGAGCTCCAGCCATCTTCGCTGTCGCATATTCAGTTCCTTCTGGGTGAAGAAATACTTCAAACTCTTATGGTCTGTGAAGATCTCACATTTCTCTCCGTAGAGATAATGTCTCCAGATCTTCAGAGCGAAGACCACCGCTGCTAATTCGAGGTCATGGGTTGGGTAGTTCTTCTCGTATTCCTTTAGTTGTCGCGAAGCATAGGCAATCACCTTTCCGTTCAGCATCAGCACACATCCCAAGCCATTCTTCGAAGCATCGCTGTATACTGCAAATCCTCCGGCCCCTGATGGTATTGTCAATATTGGGGCAGAGGTAAGACGTTTCTTCAATTCTTGAAAACTTTGTTCGCATGCTTCGGTCCACTTGAACGAAACGTTCTTCCTCGTTAGATTGGTCAGTGTAGAGGCAATACTGGAGAAGTCTGCTATAAACTTACGGTAATATCCCGCAAGTCCCAGAAAACTACGGACTTCGGTAGGCGTAGTAGGTCGTGGCCAGTTATTTACAGCTTCGATCTTACTCGGGTCCACAGAGATTCCATTCCCATAAATCACGTGTCCCAAGAAGGCTACTTGCTCAAGCCAAAATTCACAATTCTTGAATTTGGCGTAGAGCTGTTTCTCTCGCAGGATTCCTAAGACGGTTCGTAGATGGGTTTCGTGTTCGTCTCTTGTCTTAGAATAGATCACAATATCGTCGATAAAGACGATAACGAACCGATCGAGGTAGTTTTTGAAGACTCGATTCATCAAGTCAATAAAAGCAGCTGGGGCGTTTGTCAGTCCAAAAGGCATGACCAGAAACTCGTAATGGCCGTACCTCGTACTGAACGCAGTTTTTGGAACTTCTGCCTCCCTGATCTTTAACTGATGGTATCCCGAACGGAGGTCGATTTTCGTGAATACTGAAGCTCCTTGCAATTGATCGAACAGATCATCGATCCTTGGCAAAGGGTATTTATTCTTGATCGTGATCTTATTCAATTCTCGGTAGTCGATGCATAGTCGCATCGAGACCCATCCTTCTTTCGCACAAAAAGAACGGGTGCGCCCCACGGCGAGAAACTCGGCTGGATAAACCCTTTAGATAGTAGGTCCTCCAGCTGTTCTTTCAACTCTTTTAACTCGTTCGGTGCTAAACGGTAAGGGCTTTAGAAATTGGGGCTGATCCTGGCATCAGATCTATCTTGAACTGTATTTCTCGATCAGGGGGTAACCCCGGGAGGTCGTCGGGAAATACATCAGAGTATTCGTTAACTACAGGTACATCTTTTAGTTCCGGCTGAGGTAAATCCTCCGCCTTCACTGCATATATGAGATAAGACTCACAACCTGACCTCAAGAGTCGCTGAGCCTTTAGAGCCGATATTCTTGGAATACTATTCTTATCTGATTTACCCGAAAAAGTGAATGCTTCTTCTTCGGGCAGTTGAAATTTAACGACCTTCTTGTTGCAATCTATGATGGCTCCCTATCTTGAAAGCCAATCCATTCCGAAGATGACATCGTAGTCGTTCATCGGGATTACAATAAGGTCGGCACTCAAGTTCCTACCCTCAATAACTACGACGCATCCTTTCAGTACTTGGTTGGTATGCGTCGGATCCCCGTGTGGTAGAGTAACTATATAGCTGCATTCAGATGAGGTAGGAGATATTCCTACCTTCGTCACATACTTAGCCGACACAAATGAATGTGTGGCTCCAGAGTCAATTAGCACCGAAGTGGGCACGTTATAGATAGTTAACGTACCCGTCACAACAGAAGGGTTCGCCTCGGCCTCCTCATTGGTAAGCGTGAAAACCCGTGCAGGAACCGGTGGAGGTCGAACTGGTGTTAGGGTCGGGTTCTGGGGCATGTTCGTGTTACAGTTCCTTGCATAGTGCCCCATTCTTCCGCATCTGAAACACTGTGGATTTGGGTTGGGTCTGGGTTGATAAGAGACGCCGAAGTGGTAACGGCCACACTGTTTGCATTGGGGTGCTGGGTTTGGAGGTCTGCTCTGAATATTTACGGGTCCCTGATTCAGCGTCGGGCGCCAGTTCTGTTGGCCCTGACGATTTCCTTGGCTACCTTGACCTTTGTTGAAAAATTGGCGCTTGCGGTCACTTCCAGGTCCTTGCTGACTCTCCCTCCCCTTCTTCGCCTCCTGGGCTTCGGAAATCTGAGCCTCAGCCTGCTCCGCTACCATGGCCCTTTCTGCTACTTGGGTAAATTCCATCTGTCGGGCCCCCGAGATACTTAAGTCGCGATAAAGTTCGGGTTTGAGGCCCGTAATGAACCTCGTCACTTTGAGTAGATTCGTTGCCACCATGCGAGGAGCAAAACGGGACAACTCCTCGAATCGGCGGATATATTGAGTTACAGGCATTCCTCCTTGCCTGAGATTCATAAACTCTATCATCCGTCGTTCCTGTTCATGGGCAGTAAAATATTTGCCGTGGAACAATTCTCTAAATCGTTCCCACGACATATTCAACGGATCCTCAAGGACTTTAACGGTATCCCACCAGAATCGGGCGTTTCCTCTGAGCATGGAAACGGCGCACAGGACCTTTTCATTATCAAGCACACGACTATATATGAACATATCTTCTATGGTGCGCAGCCAATCTTCAGCCACTGCTGGGTCCGTAGCATCAGCAAAGGTTGGGGGATCCATTTTCCGAAACTGTTTCCCTATAATTTCTACACGCGCTGGTTGTGGGGAAGGACGATATTCAGACGAGCTATGATGATGGAGTAGCTCGTCGATTTGACTCGACTGGCGATTGATATGTTCCGACTGACGTTGAAGTAATTCGGACAGTCGTAGAATAGTGGAGTCCCTTTCATTTGGAGGGGACTCCGGTTCAGCCCTACGGCTGGATTCAGCCACATGTTCACTACGGGTTCTTGGCATTTTTCAACTATTAGCTACAATAATTCAAATAAAACACATATCAGATAACACATAATCACATAGTCGAGCATTTAACTTACAGGCCAGGCTGGTTCTCCAGGCTTTTGAGCGGCAGTACATGGACAGTCTTCAGAATCTAAAGCCTACGCTCTGATACCACCTGTGGCGACCCTCATTTTCTAATTACGGTTAGTGGCGGATTTCCGCAACGTAAGCCGCGGAAGGCCCGTCAATTAAAAACTTTTTCCTAAAAGTTAATATAACATAATAAAATATTATTTTACATAGTAGTATCTGTACAACGGGCGTAGCCCCAAAAATGTCAAAGAATAAAAACCCTATTATCGCTCCACAGGTCTTCATCCATGTACCGCCCTGCCCTCAAAAGTCCGTGGAGCACCGCCACCAGCCGCCTCAGTCTTGACGCGCGTCGGCGTCAGACTCAGTACCTACAACACGTAAACACTGAGCGATTTGCCCAGTAGGTGAATAGAAATGCATGTATGCACGTGAAAGCTCATTCCCGATCCCAATATCTCACATGCAATGTTCACTCTTTCTTTTCCCATAATCCTATCTCATATTACACAACACAGGGCCCTAGGTCAGACTCGACACCTCGCGCGCCCATAATAATATACGGAAGCTTACACTAGCAGCGTTTTGACGATCACGCAACTGCCCTGCTAGGTCGCTCTTCCGTAAGCGGTAGCCTACGCCGACAGCGTTTTGACGATCACGCAACTGCCCTGTCAGGTCGCTCCTTCCGCTAAAAATACAATCACGACGGTTTTGCACCTCGGGACGTTCACGCCCGAGTAGACAGATCGATCACGCCTGTCTGCCGTCAGGTGTCATACGAGTACCAACCTCGACTCCTCAACGAGTCAACAACAAAAATCACAAACATGTCATTCTACCCCGCTCAACAATATCTCAAGTCAACCGTCTCAATACGGTGTAAATTTCTCACCCTTGTGATATGATATGCATATGTTGTGCATATAAACGTGACAACATATAAAAGAATGATCCACATAAACCGTACATAAAACGTAAATCACGTAAATCATTCAATCACATAAAAGCACATAAAGCACAAACATGTGTTTACGTATTGTAGATGAATAATTCACCTACCTGTCCTCCCGATATTGCTAAATAAGAGGTCCGATGGAATCCCTGTAGGTCGATCCTCTGAATAAATAAATTTTATTATATCAGTATATTTGTTAAACTGTATAAGTTTTTAAGTTCCCAAACCCTAATTATAGAAAACCCTAAAATTTACGAAAGCCTAAAAATAATGATATTCCTAAAAATAAATAAACCCTAAAATATTGAAAACTTATTAAGTAAAACAAAATGTCGAAATCTCACAAATGTCGACATCTTATCCCTAAAAATGTCGAGACCATCATTTCTTGAAAAAGTCGGACCTCTTGAAAAATGTCGAGATCTATATCTAATAAATGTCGAGCTCTTCAAGCTATATCGACATCCTATAGATGTCGAACCCTCTATATATATTTATACAAAAATCTCGGGATCCATCATATATAAATATCTAATAAATGTCGGGTACTTAAAGGAAAATGTCGAAGCCCTTTAAATAATGTCGAGACCAAATTTGAAACCCTTAAATGTCGAATATAAATGTCGAGCTATTTGCTATTCTCAAGACCTAATAAAAGTCGAGACCTGTTTAGCTTTATCAAAATGTCGAGGTCTGTTAGTTAAAGATGTCGAAATTTTATGTTGGGCAAATAAGGTCGAGGTCATTATATCGACATTCTATAAATGTCGAATCTAAAACAACTATAAATGTCGACATTATATGACATAGAAATATCGATATCATTGTATGTGTCGACATCTTACAAATGTCGAAACCAATAAACTTTGAAACTGTATAATTCGAATTCTATCTATGAAAAGACCATTTGATCTCGAGATTTAATTATCACACATTTCGATATTCTACTTATTCTATAGCTGTTAGATCTCGACATTGTCTAAGGTTATCATACCTCGAATTTTCTTTGTGAAGTATATCGAAATCTTTCATTATGTATCTCGACATTTATTTACTATACACCTCGCGATTTATAAATGTCGAGACCTATCATTTCGAGATCTTTTCTAGTTATCATATATATATATATCGACATCTTTCTATCTTTTGTCGAGAACTTCTAAAACTCATAATTCTCCCAGAAAACCCTAATATCACGATAATCCCTAAACTAACAAAGTGTTGTATCACAGGTTCTAATACCGAAAATTATACTTCCCCTGGAAATAATAGACGCTACTCACCCTAAATTATTTCTACAACTATTCCATAGCCAACATCTTCGATCCTCACACGCTAAATAATACCTAACATGTCTGCAATTTATTCTTAACAGGTGAGTTATGAATTTTCTAACTATTTACTCTAACCGCATAATAACACTCACATTAAGTCTTGAAATTGTATAATATGTTAAATAGAGCAACTTAACATGTAAATTCTCATACCTTATTCAACGATTTGTCTTGCCAAAGTTACCAAGTTTCTTGAAGTTTTCTTTCTTCAAATGAGGTTCTTATTCCCTTCGTTATTAGTTTATGAAAGTGTTATGGATACACTTTAAGGCCTTGAATAACGTGAGATGGGACAAGTGGATTATCTTGACTCGTTTTCCCCTTGGCCTAAGCAACTTAATTGTAACTCTTGGGCTTAATTAAATTGTTATAGTTTGGTTTCAAGTGCTTGGGCCTAAAGATCAAATATAATTAAATTTTTGAGTTAGCCCAACTTAGTATTTTCTATCAATTTTGCTTAGCTTTTTAATAAATTTCGAAACCAAGGTGAAGCTAGAAATTTATATTTTTATTTTCCAATTTAAATTTCTTCGCCAACTTCAAATTAACATAGCTGCATAATTAATTATATCAAAATCCCGTATCAAATTTTTACGGGTATTACATGACCCATGTTCAACCCCGACCAATGCGGGCCTAGCCGACTAGTGACAAATCAAGACCCGAAGTCAACTCCGTTAAAGACCCATTGGTCTAAGGTCCACACACACTACTATAGTCAATCAATCGAGCATTAACGCTTCCAGAGTAATAGGCCATGTGATCGTCGTTTACGAGTCGTGTCCAAATACAAGTTAATCATCGATTAAACTTATATCAATGTTACGACCTCCCACTTCCCAAGTGAATGGTTGGCACAACCATTTAGTAGTCGTCAACAAATAAGTTGGGACTGACATTCAGTCACCCTACTGAAGTCTAAGACTTATGAACGTATGTAATATTCGAGAATAATAGCTCACTGATGCCCCATCTATCATCCCATGACAATCGGTGACTATACTCGCAAAATATGGGTTTTATTTATTTACCGTCTAACCAGATGCCAAGAGAGAACTGATGGTAAATAAATAATATGACTATCAAGGAATAAATCGTAGAAAGATATATTCCAGATATGAAGTATTCGCATACAATATTTATTCTCAGACATAGCAAATAATACATCTATTAAATACGTGCCCTATTCATTACATCATCGAATGGCATTCCGAGGGCACATCCCTATCAATCTCCTACTTGCACTCAATGTCAAGCGCTATGATATCGTAACCCCATATATAAAGGTGTCTCTCAAGCAGTGCTTGTGAGAGAGGCTTAGTGAACGGGTCCACCATGTTATACGCGTTGGCTATCTTCTGCACGGCAATGTAGCCTTGTTCAACGAACCCACGCAACACGTGGTATTTTTTTTCTATATATGTTTGGACTTGCTGTGAGACCTAGGCTCCTTGACTTGTGCGATTGCCCAACCATTGTCGCACCACAGTGGCAGTAGGCAATCCACTATGCTTGGAACTACTTGGAGTTCCTCTAAGAACTTCCTCATCCAAACACCCTCCTTAGCGCCTCAGAGGCTGCAATATACTCCGCCTAAGTGGTGGAATCGGTAGTAGTGCTTTGATTAGAATTTTTCCAAGACACTGCTCCACCATTGAGCGTATAGATGAAACCAAAAGTGAATTTTCGGTCATCCGCGTCTGATTGGAAGTCCGAATCGGTATAACCGTCCACTTCTAATCCTTCGTTTCCATAAATCAGTATCATATCCTTAGTCCGTCTAAGGTACCTAAGGATACTCTTTACTGCATTCCAGTGTTCTCTACCAGGATTAGACTAGTAGCGACTTACTAGGCTCACAGAGTACGCAATGTCAGGCCGCGTACATAGCATCGAATACATTAGGCTACCTACTACAGATGCATAAGGAATTCCACTCATTTCCTTCATGTCTTCCTCACTTTGAGGACACATGGATTTCGAGAGATGAATCCCATGCCGCATAGGCAAGAATCCTTTCTTAGATTCATTCATTCGATACCGTATCAGGATTTTTTCTAAGTAAAGGGCAAACTTATCATTCGTTCGCACGATCTCTATAAAGGCGAATACCAAGAATATAAGTTGCTTTTCCCAGATCTTTCATGGAGAATTCGATCGAAAGGCAAGTTTTCACCTCTGAGAGCGAGTGATGTCGTTTCATATCAAAAGGATGTCATCCACGTACAATACGAGGAACGTTATCTTACTCCCACTGACCTTCTTGTAAACGCAAGGCTCATCTTCATTCTTTAAGAATCCGTAGTTCCTAACTACTTCATCAAATCGAAGATTTCAGCTTCTAGACACTTAAGCCCATAAATGGACCTATTCAGCTTGCACACTTTGTGAGCATCTGCTTGCGATATAACCCTTGGGCTGCTCCTTACAGATCTGTATGAATCCATTTAGGAATGCAGTTTTCACATCCATCTGCCAGTTCTCGTAATCATAGTATGCTGCTATTGCCAGCAAAATACGGATGGACTTATCATTGCAACAGGTGAAAAGGTTTCCTCATAGTCAATGCCCTCTTTCTGACTATACCCTTTCACAACTAGCCTAGCTTTGTAAGTATCCACCAGTCCGTCAGATCCAATCTTTCCCTTGTAGATCCACTTATACACTATGGGTCTAAAACCCTCGGGTAGGTCTACTATAGTCCAGACTTGGTTAGTGTGCATTGAGTCCATCTCTGCTTTCATAGCTTCGACCCATTCTTTGAGTCGACATCCATCATTGTCTGGTCATATGTAGCAAGGTCGTCCCCGACAATCCCCTCCATCGCAGCACCCCCGTGCTCAACGTGTACCATACCGTATCTCAGGCATGTGAGATACTCTACCAGACCTACGCAATTTTGGTTGCGTCTCGAGCTGGTCATTTGTGCTCTCAGGCACTGATGTCTCTGTAGGTGTTTCATCTAACTCTCTAAGAGTCACTTCTCTGCCAGCTCCACCTTCTCGAACGAACTGTTCCACGAGAAAGTGAGCATGAATGGCTACAATGATCGTTGGCTTCTTACCATTCCAAATTTTGTAAGGTACCCGATCAACAGACTTTCAAGGAATCCTGTTCAAAACATAGACTGCAGTTTGCGAGGCATATCCCCACAACGATATGGGGAGATCTGCATAGCTAAGCATAGATCGAACTTTATCTAATAATGTCTGATTTCTGTGTTCAGCAAATTATTCAATTGTGGTGTTCTGGGCGGAGTAAATTGCGAAATGGTACCATTTTCTTTCAAAACACCGTCAAAGTCGAGACTCATATACTCGTCGCCTCGATCCGATCGAACAGCTTTAATTTGTCTCACAGTTTGATTTTCCACTTACGTCTTGAATTCCTTGAACTTCAAGTGTTTCAGACTTGTGCTTCAACAGATACACCAAGCCATAGAGTGATCATCAGTGAAGGTCACAAAATAATCGAAATTACCACAGGCCGCAACACAAACGGTCCACAAACGTCTGTATGGATCAAATCCAAAAGATTAGTGGCGCTTTGAAAAGTCCTGGTAAAAGGAAACTTAGTCATTTTGCTGAGGATACAAGACTACGTTGTATAAGAATCTGATTCCGTTGGCTTAATAATGCCGTTTTTCTCCAACTCTTGAATCTTTTGAACCCCTGCATGACTGAGTCTAAGATGCCACAAATACTTTTTGCTCGTTTGTTGGTAATTACATTCGCATGTTCTTGGCACTTAAGTTGTATAAACCATTTTTAACGTAGCTTTTCCGATGCATTTATTTCCAAAATTCAAATACATCTCGCAAATATTATTACTAAAACGGAACTCATATCCGAGTCTGCTCAAAACAGGAATAGAGATAATATTTTTAAAATATGTTACTCTCGATCCGCCAGCTTCCTATTTTGTTCCTGACCCTGGTTCAAAATAATAGCCCCTGAGTCAAGAATCCCAAATCATTATCTGAAGCACCCGAAGCTCGAAGCTTGGGGCAGTCCCTCTTCCAATGGCCCAGCTCTTGGCAGTGAAGGCATTTATCAGTCGCCTTAGAACTCTTGGTATGTTCATTTTGGCCTTGCCCTCCAGTAGGCTTATTGGGCTTGGGGTTGGGCTTGTAACTTAGATCTCTTAGACTTTTTCGCCATTACAAGCGCAGCCTCTTTTCCCTTTTCCTTCCTAAGTTCACGCTGAGTTTGGATCAGGGTGTTCATCAATTCGGGAAGCAGAAATTGTTGTCACAGACTGTAACTTATTATAAACTGAGCGAATGATGCTGGGAGTGAATGGAAGATCAAGTCAATCTGAAGCTCAAGATGTATGGGACAATTGAGCGAACCCAATTCCTCAATATACCCAATAAGCTTTTGCACATGTTGCCTGACATTTACGTCTTCATGCATCTTTGTCTGCGGTGCGATATTGAGACGATCTCGACCGCTCGCCATATAATTCTTTTAGGTTAATCAATATCTCGCGCAAGCTTATTTCCGAATGTTGGCGCTGCAGATCATTGTTCCAGCAAGCATAAAAGCCTTTACTTGGGCACTATCAGCCACCATTTGGCATGAAATTCCCGTATGCGTCACTCATGCCCTCCCCGGGTTCGAGTGGTGGAGGCCCATTAAGGACATACTCTAGGCGTTATAGAGTGAGGACAATCCTCAAATTACGGAGCCAGTCCGCAAGGTTTGGACCTTCCAAACGGTTTCACGTAATGAAAGCCATATATGGTGACGTCATTGTATATATAGAAAGAAAACAATCTGCAGAAATAAAGCATAGTCAGGTCAAACTTATTATTCATCAAGCACAAATAAGGAATTTTCATTTGGCTTGACTCCCACTGTTTTTCTCAAATCTCATTCTCCCGATAGAGATTTTGGAAACCTCGTTGATAGTTTCATAGTGGAGTTGTTTTCCCCGCTTGGCAAAAAACAAGCCCCAACCTAACAGTTTGTTGGCCTATTTAATCGAACGCCGCCGTGTCCCACCGACCCATCTAACGAGATCATCCGCGAAGACCAACATAGAGAGCGAAGTGGTCTTGCAACGCCAGTGATAGCGAAAGCGCGGTTCCGCCTGTATATGACGCTCAACAAGACCGTGGAGCACCTCCATGACGAGAGTGGAGGTATAGTGAAATAGGGTCCCCTTGGCGCAGTCCTCTCTTGCCCGCAAAGAAACCTGTCGGACGCCCGTTAAGGTTGATGGAAAAGGTGGGCGTCGTCAAGCAGCTCCGTATCCACTCAATATATCATGGGTGGAATCCCATCGCCTGCATCCTTTTTTGTTTTGGTATAATGTCCCGTATATAAAGTGGAAATGTATGTACAGATGAGCAGGAGAAATACTCCGCAAAACCAGTAACAGACTACTGGGTACCCACAAGAAAGGAAAAACCAATCAAGCAATTAACCAATGAGCCCAATAACTTCTAAACCCAACCAACCAATAAACCAATAATGTCCCATCGCTTGCATCGTTGCCAGCAAAAGACTCCATTCCACCTTATCATAGGCCTTGGCCAGATCTACCTTAAGCATAGCTCGTGGCGGTCGGCCTTTGCTGGTGTACCCTAGGCAAACTTCCTGTGCCAGCAGTATAGTATCACCAATGCGCCTTCTCGGTATAAATGCCGTCTGCGACGAGTGGACCAGACCTCCCAGCATCGGCTTCAACCGGTTGGCCAAAACCTTCGAGATGATCTTGTACAAGACGTTGCAGCACGATATAGGTCGAAAGTCTGTCGAACGACGTGGCGACTGACACTTAGGTATGAGCGTAATAAGCGTACTATTTTTTTTGGGAAGTGTCACTAATATAAAGAGTACAAAGCAGCGTTCATGATATCGCTCATGACGCACCAAGCGGTAACGTACAACCGACCATACAGCACTAGCCCTTGATAACCCAGACAGCCTACAGGATCCCAACAAGACCCAAACCAACAAAATATAAAGTCGCTACAGAGGCTAACATAGGCGTCCGAACCAACATCCATCTTCAGGTTTCTGGTACCAGTTGTGGCACCAGCAGGGCAGCCAGGGAGAGTGCCGAAAGCGCAAACGCACTACGAAGAAGACAGATCCCGATGGATAAGCTTCGGCGGAGACGATAATGCGATGAAAGCATCCGCAAAGATGGTCGGGAAAGGCATTCTCATGCCGCCTCCTGAATCCTTCCTAGACGGGCAAACGTGCCAGGCACATGACTCATCCACGTCGGTACGCAAGTCCCCACGATCATCTTAAAACCTGCACCAAATAGAAATACTAGGGGGGAAATCAGATTCCTGGACGAATAATTGTTGAAGGGAGAGAGAAAGAGAAAGAGAAAAAGAAAGAGCAGACTCCCTAAACCGGTCAGGCGATGTGCCACACCCGGTGCAGAGCCTGCGCTTGTAGCAGGTATTTCTGCGAGAGGGTAGAAAGCCGCCCACTGAGTATAGATTCAATGTCCATAACAATGCACTCAGGTGGTCGACGAATCCCTTTACGCCATCGCCTATTCCGTTCCGACCAAAGGTGGTATACAAGGGAGGCAACGGCATGACGCGGCCCCATCCACGCTAAGTGTTTCCCACGCCATTTACGAGCTGCCCATCGTACTCCATTCGTCCAGTCCCTGTACGGCCATTGAAACTGCAGTTTAGTGCGTAATAATCGTAAGCATTGCCTAGGAATAATAAGCGTACTATTAAGCCCCTTAAGTAGGCGGCCCGTAGCGAAGAAATCCTGAGTCGCTCGTATCACATCAGGGCCCACAGTCCCCCCAAGCCGCTTTAAAGAAAGCGGCTGTATACCCATCAGGCCCCGGCGCCTTCTCATCCCCCATAGAGAAGAGCGCCTGTTTCACCTCCAGGTCGTCAACTGGGCAGACCATGTCTAAGGACGTAGCTGGGGAGAGCGTGTAATGGCCCCCTGTACTTCATCCAGGTCCACCGGTGTCGATCGTGCGGATGTACCAAGTAATTCCTGATAAAACCCAATTAACTCCCATTCCACCGCTTCTGGAGTATAAAGTAGGTCACTAGTTGGGCTTTCCAGCGAGATGATACGATTAGTCGCTCGATGAACCGCAACCTTCCTGAAGATATAAGAGGAGCACTGATCGCCATCCTTTAGCCAAGCAAGCTTCGCCCTTTGGGATAACGTCGTATGTTCGACCTCGACAGCCCTAGCGTATAGATAACGACAATGTCTTTCGACATCATGAAACATAATCTCTAGGGGATATCTCGCTGCGAACTCCTGTGCAATCCCCAAGAAGCGTAATGCATCCGCTACATTTGCAGCAAGGTCCCCCTTGACACGTCGCATGTGCATAAAGATGGGCTTCAGCAACTTCAGTCGCTGGACTAGCATAAACATAGGAAACCCCGACATGGGAATACTCCAAACACGCTGAATGTGGTCCAAAAAACCGTCCTCCTTAGTAAGGAAGTTCTCAAAACGAAAACGCACACCACGCGGTCTCGGCGCCGACACCCCTAATGACAATGGCAAATGGTCCGATGTGAAAGGGAGTTCACACCGATAAAATGTGTCTGACCACCGAGCGAACCACTGTGGGTTGCCGAGCATTCGATCTAATTACCTCCAGATGCCCGCCATAGCCCACTGCTGATTATACCAAGTGAACTCATGGCCCATCGACGGCAGCATTAGAAGGTCGGCCTATAGGAGACATGCCTGAAAATCAGACATATCCCGCGCTTGAGGTGCACCCCCTTGCCCCGCACTCGCATGCAAGATAGTGTTGAAGTCCCCCGCCACCACCCATGCATCCTCAACACGCAAAGCGGAAAACTGAACGAGCTCATCCCAAAGGGCCACTCTATCCTCCCTTCGAGAGTTCCCATACACAAACGAGATAAACGTATGTTCTCGCATATCAAGCTGTTCCACATGACAATGAACAGCCTGAGTAGATTTCGCGACAACTGTGACGTGAAGCGAATAAGTATCCCAGCCCACCCAAATGCAAGTAGCAGGACCATCATCATAGTCAAAGAACTAGGCCCATCACGGTCGGATAGACTCTGAAATGTGGGCTGCATTGGACGCAGCCACCCGTGTCTCCAAAAGACCAACAATGCGCAACCCCCCATGCGCAATCCAATCTCCCACCCCATCCTGTGGTCTTGTCGGTTAAGACCACGGACGTTCCAAGAACCAACCGGCATTATGAATTGGCCCCGTGCAGGGTTGCTTTTGCTTTAGGGCCCATAACGTGTGAAACCGTAGCAACATCCTCGTCCTCATTCAAATCCCGTAGCAAGGCGAAGGAGTTGTGCTCAGCTTGTTGTTCATCGATAGAGCGACGTGGAAAAGAGCCACACGCGGACGCATGCAACCCAGTATGGGCAGACTGGTCCGACTTTGGCTTCGCCATGGTCGGCGCTATCTGCACCGCCTTTCCATGGGCACCTATTTGGCGCTACTCTGCTTGGGGAACCCGGCCACGACCTTGACATGAGTGATCACGAGGAGGTCAGTCATTACGTGGTCTATCATGGACCGCCACCCTAGCATCGGGAGGGGCTGACCGAACAGTTGTCAGGTGTTTCTGTCTCGGACCCGACGGATTAGGCTGTCGCACAGGTGCCGGTCTTGGTTGCCGCTTGGGACATTGTGTGTCCCCATGGGCCCATGTCTCACATAGGCCACACCTAGTCGGCCTCCATTCGTAATCAACCCTCACCAAAACCATACCAGCTACACATCCTTCGGCAGTTGGAATCTCTATTTCCACCTTCTCAACGAACGGCGTGTCAAGCGACTTCATTATGCAAACACGCGCATAATCGATACGCTCTCCTTTGGCTGTAATCCCATCAGCAAACAAAGGCCTGCGAACACCACTAGCCACCACACCCAACCCCACTTTAGTCCAAAATTCACTCGGCACATTTCACAATTTCACCCAACGGGGAACCTCCACGATGTCCTTCCTCTCCAGCGACAGACCCGGACGCCACACCTCTAAGAACAGCGGTTGGCCTTGCAAGAGCCACGGACCACCCTCCAACGCTCCAGTCATAGCCTTGGCCGATTCGAAGCAAAAACGAAAAAAACCATTCCTAGTGGCTCGATCTTCCACCAAGCCAGTCCATTGTGCCCTCACAAACCGATCTACGAACGGAAAGTATGGTTTTGGCCCAAGGAAGTATCCAACCAAGGTATGCTTGCTCCCACCTTGCTATCCCTTGTTTTGCCACGTCCCATGTAGGAGCCACAACGGAAATACCAGTATTTGTCAACTTCGGCGCAACATAATCAAGCGCTAACCGTGCTTGTTCCCCTCTCACTCCTCGGTCCCGAATACCCACGTCATTGGATGTCGTTTCTGCCGTAGCCTTCCCCGCCACTACATCAGCGAACAACGCCGAGGGAATGGCCGACAATGCAACAGTGGCCATGGTGGCTGCGGATGAAACTGCAATCAGCGCATCGGCGTTCGAACCCCTAGCCAACGACCGTGCATCCGTGGTGGGGGTCGGATCCGCAAACCCTAGAATGCTTCGTAACAGTACCGGGCTTAGCAGCCCCCCATCCTCGTCGACGATCTCCTCATCAACCGGCTCATCAGATGTCACAGATCCCATATCCACAAAACGGCGAGCCGTCATACGCCGCAGTGGTGGTGTCCCTGGTCGGCCCCATTGTTGTCGGCGGTTATGATTCCGAAGGATACCCTTTAGCGGAGCAGCAACGCCGGTACGCACAGGTGGAGATCCCTGCGAAGCCCTACGCCTTGTGTGATCCCCCGGCAAACTCGGCCCCGATCGTGCCCCAGCCGTAATCGACGTCCCACGCTCCACGACCGCACCCGTAGCGGGAACCCTAGCAGGAACCCTAGGTATATCGGTCCATTTAGGATAGTAAAGAGAGTTGGCGAGGTGGCCTACCAATAAGAGTTACACGCGTCATTATCGCAAGTCCATGACGTGTTCCACGTCTCGACACTAAGGAAGTACATAGCCGACCCGAAGCAGGTTCTAGGAAGCGAGTCCCTACATCAACAATTGAAACCGGATTTGAGTTACGAAGAGATCCCGGTGGAGATATTGATGTACGAGACCAAGAGACTCAGGAATAAAAATATTCCTTTAGTGAAAGTGTTGTGGCGAAACCAATCTACGGAAGAAGCCACATGGGAAAGGGAGGACGAAATGAGAACTCGCTACCCCGAGTTATTCCACACAGGCTGATTTCGGGGGCAAAATCCTCCTTAAGGGGGGGGGGGGGGGAGGATGTAGGACCCCGGTCCCCGCAAAGTAGGTCGGCCAATAAATTACGTGTATGATGTATGTAATTTCATGATCTATTTCGCGTGTGTCGCATGCTCACGTGACGCTATGAATTTTATGCTCGTGATTATATGTGAATTTCGTGCAATTAAGTGCCAAAGATTTTTGTACTCATGAAGACCCTAAATGCATGAAGGGAAAATTTTTGAAAATTATGAGTGAGGAGAATGTAAGTTTGATGGGTTAAGATTTCCTATAGACCATGAATTATCTAGTTGGGCTAGGAATTTTATTTTGGTCTAAGAAATTTATAATGGGTCCAAATTGTGAGAAAGGCCCAAATGGGGAGACCAATTTCCCTAAAGCAAGGAAAACCCATGCCCTATCCAACAAAAAGCCAAGGAAAATATCTAAACCATCTTAACACCTTAATCACACCTAAGAACTAACGAAAGGAGAAGAAGAAGGAAGAAAGGCCGAGAGATAGTCGAACCAAAAATCTCCTCAACTAGCCTAAGGATTTCGAAGTTGGTAAGTGAAATACCTCCCCCTAGAGCTTTTAATTTCGTATCCTAGGTATTGTTAGGTGTATTAATGGCATTAAAAGCAAGGTAGTTGAAGAAGAGTTCGAAAACCCTAAATGCGAGGTATATGCTTATGTCAAGGTCTCGATTTAGGAGAATCGGTGTTAGGGTTGTTCAATAAACGAGTTAAAACCTAGAGATTTTGGTTCCGAGTAGGAACCATGCAATTTGAGCAACAAAAGGGATGAAATGCAGAAGTTCGACAGGATGAATTAGGAAGAAAGTAGTTTCGATTAAATGAACAGTTGAGCTTCGATCGGAAAGTGAGAAACTAGAGAATTAGTTTTAGGGTTTCGGGCGATAGGACTCATGAATCTAAGTTTCAATTTAATTAACTTTGAATAGTAAACTCAATAGGTTATAAGTTTCGACCGAAACTCATTTTAACACATGAGTATCGAGCAAAACTCAATTCCAATCCATCCAATCGATCGGAAGTGATTAATCACCATGCATGGTTTCGATCGAAACCTATAACGATGCCATGCACACGTCATCACTCGGCGAAACTCCCTCATTATGATGCTCAATCGAGCGAAACCCATAAATTGATCGAAAATGGGACTTTCGATCGAAAGAAAACTCGGCAAAACCCTAATCGATTAAAATCAAAGTCGAACGAAACTCATCCATGCACATGCAAGGTCTTGAGCGAAACTTGGGCGATGTCACGATGACGAAATACCACGGCGAAACTCACAAAGTTTCGGGCGAAACCAACAAGTGATAAGTTATTAATCGAAATTGGAATTAGAACCAACGAGTTTCGACCGAAAGAAATCTCGGCGAAACTCCCTCAATTGCACGAAACTAAAATAAGCGCACATCAAATTGAAATTAGGGTTTCATATAAATAAGTTTCGATCGAAAGTATCTAATAAGTAAGACTTTCGATCGAAAGAAGTTAGAAGACGAGTTTCGGACGAAACTCATGTAAATTGGAATTCAATTTGACGAAATCGAATTGGGCGAAACCTATTAAATCACATGACTTTCGCCGAGCTTATCATGGTAGGAATTTCAATACTTTAACTTAGAATTATTTGAGATTAGCAACTTAGGTGGGATCGAAACTTAACTCCGATATAATATGGTATAGAAATAAATTAATTTAGGAAAATTCAATAAGGCAAATTGAGTGGCTTGGAGTCTAGAAAATTTGTACCAATCCAAAGAAGTAGTATGACGAAAATTAATTATTTCGACGAATTAGCTAAGAAAGCAAAGTACTGGTACTCTATCTTTTCATGAAAAGGTCGGACGTTAGGGACCTCACGAGACAATACGCTAACTTAAGCTCGGACGCCAAAGTAGAAATTCAACTACGACACGTAACTTGCCTGCGTCTGATTATGTGGATTATGTGCTCGTGTATCTTTGTGTAAAACGTGTATATTATGACATGATTCCTTATATGCATGATAGCATGATCTGCATATTTACATAAGCATGGCATGAGCATTTGCACGCATGTGTAGTACGTAAGGCTCGAGGTACGAGCGTGCATAAGATCGCCTGCGTGCGATGTATACTCGTCGATATTGGCGTTCGTGTCGACTCAATGAAGAGTCACGGCTCCCCTTTGTGTGACCATGGCGAATGAAGCCGTATTGCCTGTATAAGAGGCAGGGGAAAACCCCGTATGCGGGAGATGCAACCTGAGGATGCGACTCGAGGCATGAACTACCCGGAAGGGAAGATTCCTTCGGGTGACCTCCGAGGTTAGTGACCTCGGTGTTGGCTACCAGTGAGAAGCGTCCGCGTGGAGGCCACACTGAGTAAGGGAAGATTCCTTCGGGTGACCTTCTAGTGTGTGAACCTCCACATATATACGAATCCCTCGTGGATTGAGATCTCTATGAGATGGCACATAGTGGGATAGAAAGCTGTAATACCCGTAAATTTAATACGGGATTAATCGTAATTAGTTATCTAAAATTTTCGTGAAACAAGAATGCTGATAATGAAAATTTTGGTTTGGAACAAAAAGATAAAATAATTTGAAACTATTCCAAAAATTTAACAGGTATAAACCCTTTTGGATAGAGTGAAGTCCAAACAATAGAAATAATTATCATATATGGATAATGATCGGCCCAAAGCTTGAGAATTTTCAGTATATTATAAGTTAATTTTCGAATAAATAAATGAAATTATAAACACTTACTTAGCACAAAAGGTAATCACGTCACCACCTAGTCTCTTCAATTGATAAGCTCGACACCTTCATATATATCTCAAAATTGAAGCTAACGAAACCCTGGTGAGAACAAGAGTTTAAAATAGAAAAAAAGTAAACGATAGGGAAGATCACCCTTGCATTCGACTAAGTGAGGTATGGAATTTACCACATGTTTAAATATGGTTATATTTACTATGTTTTAATAGTTAGATGTCTAAACGTTATTTAATTCAAGATTCTGGGATGCTTCGTGACTTGATTATATGCTAGAACTATCATGTATTGCTTTCGAGAAATAGCAGAGCTTGGAAAATAATCGCGACAGTGCAGTTTTAGGGTTTTCTGGAAAATCACGATTCTTAGATAAATTTCGAAATGAAGTATAAAAGATGTCGAGCTACCTATTACAAAGATGTCGAGCTGCATAATTGATAGAAGTCGAGCTGCATAGTTGATAGAAGTCGAGATGCATATACATGTCGACATATGAAAATTGTAGGAAGATATCGATATGCATCATAAAAAGTCGATAGGTATAATGGCTAAAGATTTCGACATTTATTAGATAGAAATAATAGATATCGACAAATATGATCTCGATATTCTCTATTGTAATATAAACTCGACATTTATTAATAATCTCGACATTTTGGTAGGAATAGCTCGACATTTGTAGTTCGACATTTTGGTAAGAGTAGGTCTCGACTTTTATTAAGTCTTGAGAACTAATAGCAAATATCTCGACATTTGTTTTATCGATATTTTATCCTAAAATGATCTCGACTTTTATTAGGACTTGAGAAGTAATACTATCAATGATCTCGAGATTTATTTTGTTTACCAAATAGTGGGCTCGACTTTTGTATTGGTAAGGATTCGAGTTATAAAGTTTCGACATTGTTATATGTCTCGACATTTCATAACCTATAATAAGGTCTCGATATTATTTGTTCTACAAAGGAGCTCGACATTGTGTTTTAATTAATAAAATTTTTGGGTATTTTAGAATTTCGTTATATTTAGGGTTTATAATATTTTAGGGTTTATTTATTTTTAGGAATTTCATTATTTTTAGATTTTCATAAATTTTAAGGTTTTTATCATTTTAGGGTTTTTATGAATTTTAGGATTTTGATAATTTTAGAGTTTTCGAGAACTAGCACATATACTAATAATATTTATTTATTTAGAGGTTCGACATTTACGGATTCCACCAGATCCTTTGATTGACTATAGCAGGAGGGCAGGTAGGTGAATCATTCATCTACGACACGTAAACGCTTACCTACTATTATGTGATTACGTGACTTATGTGATTTACGTGTTTTACGTATGTTTTATGTGACATTACGTTTCATGTGTTTCACGTATATGCATGACATCGCACAACATGGTGAGGGATAATGACTACATTAGTAGTGACACCTTAAGACTTTTTTTTTTTGGGGGAAATTTCACTAAACAAGAAAAACAGGAGTAACAAAAAACGTTCATGATGTCGCACATGACGGAAAACAAGCCGTATCATTCTACCGGCCAGACAGCACAACAAACCAATCAACCCAAAATCCTACAAGAGTCCTACAAGACCAAAGCCAAAAGAAAAGACATTCGAAACAGAGGCTAGGGTAGGACGTCGAACCACATCAAACAACAGGTTTCTGGCACAACAAACCAATCAACCCAAAATCCTACAACAGGTTTCCTACGACACCTTAAGACTTAAGGTGTTGATTGAGCGGGGTAGAGTGTGCCGATTTTGGCAGTCAGACTCGTAGCGGAGTTGAGGTTGGACTCGCGGGGCACCTGACGGGAGACAGACGTGAGCGATCTGTTTACTCGGGCGTGAGCGACCCGAGGTGCAAACCGTCGGATGTGTTGTGTAGCGGAAGGGGCGACCTGATAGGAGGACGTTGACGTGATCGATCAGCGCACTATCGGCGTGGGCACTGCTAGTCTGGCGTTAACGACCAGACGATATATTTTATTTTATTGCGCGCGAGGTGCCGAGTCCAGCCTAGGGCCCTGATATTGAGACACGATAGAAATATGGGAACGAGCGTGCATTGTATCATGTTGTGAGAATTGGGATTGGGAATGAGTGCACGCTGCATTGCATTTTATTCACCTACTGGGCAATTTGCTCAGTGTTTACGTGTTGTAAGTACCGAGTCTGACGCTGACACGCGTCAAGACTGAGGCCGGCTGGTGGCGGTGCTCCATGGACTTTTGAGGGCGGGACGGTATATGGATGAAGACCTGTGGAGCGGCGATAGGGTTTTTGATCTTTTGACCTTTTGGGGCTTCGGCCCATTGTACAGATACTATTATATAAAATAATATTTTGTTTTATTATGATATCTTCTAGGAAAAAGTTTTAATCAGACGGGCCTTCCGCGGCTTACGTTGCGGAAATCCGCCAATAATTCTAATTAGAAAAGTAGGGTCGCCACAAAAGCCGAGAGCCCATATGACGTAAGAGTATAAGACAAGGAGTACGAGTCAGGAAAAGAGTATGAGCGTTAGTAAGCGACGGCATGGATTGCCGATCATTAGGACACGTGCATACATGCATAGTTTCTGCTTACTGAGCCTCGGTGGCTCATTCTTTACGTTACGTGTTGTAGGTGCTAGCGATCACGGTACGTGATCCGTTTATGATGCGAGGCCGAGCTATCCGGCTGCTTTTGAGGCGGGAGTGTGTGTATGGATGACGACCTGTGAAGGCCGGGCGCATAGGGAGCTTTTGCTGTGTATGCACACGTTTCCCTTGTAGATAAGATTTGAAAATGTAGAACGATGTACGAACATTCTATTGACTTGTATGTATGACTTCCGCACTCGTTTTAAAAATGAAAAATTTTATCCGTAATTTCACGCCTTTGCGCGACAACACACCCTTAGGCACTTAGGATTACGACGAAATACGAGGTCGGGACGTCGGGTCCTGACACCGATGAAGCCCTATCCGGCGGACACGTAACCTCAGCCGGCACAGATTCATCTGAAACCCTAGACGCTGTTGCACCATCCGCCTCCTCCGATGTAGCCCCAGCCGTCGACCCAACCCCAGCAATCGCTAATTGCCGATTGCCAACCAAACTCCTTGCATTACACATGTCATCAGCCCCAGACCCAGCCCTGCACTCCTTTCCATCCGACCCTTGAATCGGGAGATCAGCCCTCGAAATCGTGGCTCATCAAAGCAGGCCGCAAACTCCGGGTAGGTGGCGCATAAGGCTGCAAGATCTGGAAGAGTAGGTGGTGGCTTAGGCGTGGCATCACCTATCGGCACCTGATTGCAATCGGTAGTCGGCATCATCCTCCATAGCACGCCAAAACCCTAGCCGCACGGAGTAGTAAATTCCAAGAAACAGATCCGCACCACCGCCACGTAGGCGATGGAGAACAACGGTGAACCTCACCGGCCGACCACCAGCAACGGATGATGGCCGGAAACAACGGTGAACGACGTGAAGATCGTGAAGATCGATCGAAAATTTGAAAAATCCCCAACTGTGTGAAAATCGCACCTACTGATGGTGAAAATATTTCTCATTTAGGTTTTTCACTCAAAGTTCAAACCTTTTGCTCTCAACTCTCTCTAAAACTCAAAGCTAGAGTGAGAATGGACTTGGATTGAGTGAGCCACGAAATTGCTCAATTCCTTATGATAAAAATCATTTTTCAACTATTAAAAATGACTTTTTTTTGGAAAGTAATAAAAATGACTTTAAATTAAATCATATCCTACATAACCTAATTATTGTTTGATTCCTTTGTAATAAGTCATCAAATGACCAGACAATGTCCCATATTCTCACATAAGAACAAGGAACGAAATTGGATCTGATTTGGATCAAAATTGACCACTAAAGCGACGTTCACGGCCTGCGATCGACGGCTTCACGGCCTCGAACCCAAGGTTCACAGCTGTGAACGCACCGACACAAAGCTTGGCCGAAGCTCCACCGGCCTTCACGACCTCTCCTCAAAGGGGTCACGGCCGTGAAGGTGTCGGGGAGAGAGAAATTTGGCTACTGCTCACTTTCACGGCCTCTCGCAGCTGGCGTCACGGCCGTGATGCTTTCGACAGTTTTGTGACATTTTTCGTATTTCTCCCAGATCGATGGGTAAACAATGTCCGATGAATTTGAAATTTTAACCACAGAAAGAAGACTCATCAATATTGTTTTTAACCAAAGGGATTCTGTATCCGAACCTTGCTCGTGGCTGTGAACCATATTTTGGCTCCATTCTTCATCTTTTTGTTCCGGGAATCTAAGTCTATTCATAGAGTCACTCGATCTGAATGCTACATCAAGAACATAAGCCAAATGACGGAACGGGAAGACCTAGGATGTATAGGATCATACCATGAGTGATTCGGCCGATTCGGATTCATCAGTTAGTCAATCGAAACCTCAATTTGTCCTAGAAACTCTCTCACATGAAGCGTTTACCTCGTATATTCTGTATCATATTAGAATATGTAGAATAATAATTCTCCAATTTACATTATATATAAAAGACGAGTTATAAAAAAACAATGTTTTTGTGGAGATCCTGTTCCTCAAGTGTAAATACAGTTTCTAAAACATATATTAACGTTTTATAAAGTCTCCAATGTTAGGAATATGCCCTCAAATGCTATACGAGGATTGTTCGTTTATTGGATATATGAGTTCTTTACTTAGTATCCGGTAAAGCAATAAATGAACAAATCCATGTGTCGAGTTGAGTCACTGTTCTCGATGGGCACGAGATAGGAAGGCACCAGTGGACTTTTAATCTCGAACATTAGAAGTCTGTAAGCCTAAGGCTCCAGTTGGGTGTTGGATAACCAATTACGGCTTATTTGTCGATGACCTATCGTGTGCCGATATCCCGATTGGAAGCGGAGGTCATGACTTGTGATTCGAATTGAATCAAGGGATTGAATCGTTTCATGGACACTGACTCACGAGTTGTACGTCGAACATGGCTTATTACTCAGGGAGTGCCAATGACCGACGACAACAAAATAGTGGTCTGCGTGAACCTTAGATCGAAAGGGGCTTTGACGGAGTTTTTTTTGGTGTAATGTCCCATGTATATATATAGTGGAAATAATATACATATGAGCAGGAGGATAACTCCGCGACCAACCAGTAACATGCTACTGGGCAAAAGCAAAGAACTAAAAGACCCCACAAGAAAGAAAGAACCAAACAACCAATCAACCAATCAACCCAACACTCTAATCAACCAATAAATCAACCATCAACCAATAAGCAGTCCTACCAAGCCACACGCCATAGTCGGTGTATAGACGCCCGATGAAGGTCGTACTTGGCGGACGTGCCACTAATCCGCATGGTAGCCAAGGCAAGAATACACCCCACAAGCCTCTGTGGAGTAGTGATGATCCCTCCTTCCAGTGCTTATTCCTTGCCTGCCAAATATGGTAGACAAGGGAAGCTAGAATATGACGGTATGCTGCATGAGAAGATGCTTCCCTCTCCAGCGGGCCGCCGCACACCGAATGCCCAAATGCCAATCCCGATACGGCTAGATCCATCGAGTCCGATGCCTCAGAAGACGAAGACACTGGCGTGAGAAGGGACAGTCAAAAAAGAGATGCTGGGCATTCTCGTAATGCAGTTCCTCGCAGAGGACAGAAGCTGGAGTCCCCACCCTCTGAGCAATCCACGGCTTGTCCCTAGTCGAGAGACGATCCTGCAATCCCAAATATAAAATTAACTCGTGCCTTGGGACCTTCAGCGGCCCTCCAAATAATACCTCCCAACCCACCGGTGGCCTCCTGGGGCGCATGGCTTCTCGAGCCAAAGCCACCGTCATAGATCCATCCGGCGATCCCGTCCGCTGTACACCATCCTGAACCCACGAACCACAGAAGGTAGAAGCCGACTAATCTCAAGATACTCCACCCGCCCCCTGCCCTGGCCAATTCCACCCCTGCGCATTAAGGACCACACTCAACCGGGAATCGAGAGGCAGTGTGACGCCCGAGGCCGACGAGGGCGGGGAGTGATCGCCGGTGCCAAAGAGATGCACGGATAAGGAGCGGCTCCTGGCAGGCTTCTAGGTGATGGGGTACATGAACGAACCGATCCGACACCCGAATGAGAGGGGATCCTGAGACTGACAATGTATGGGCGTGTCAGGCTAAGAATCGTATAAAAGAATTGATAGTACTACTCATATCACCAAGGTCGACCTACCTTTTCGGGAGTCCATCCGAAAGAACTTCGAAGTTAAGCGTGCTTGACTTGAAGCAATCTTAGGATGGGTGACCCCGTGGGAAGTTTGCCCAGGGTGCGTGTGAGCGAGGACGAAGCACGCTGAAAGGTTAAGTGGTGGTACAGTGGGGCCAAACTATCAGTCGGAGTGTGGTGGGCCCAACCTCACAGGTCCCGGTAGGGACGGATGCTACAGTGACACCCGGTATGGGACGGGATGTTACAGGTGGTATCAGAGCACAACCTCTCGCAGTACGGTGCTGGTTCGGGGACGAACCAGACGGAAGCTGGTGGGCATGTGACGCCCGAGGCCGACGAGGGCGGGAGTGATCGCCGGTGCCAAAGAGATGCACGGACAAGGAGCGGCTCCTGGCAGGCTTCTAGGTGATGGGGTACATGAACGAACCGATCCGACACCCGAATGAGAGGGAATCCTGAGACTGACAATGTATGGGCGTGTCAGGCTAAGAATCGTATAAAAGAATTGATAGTATTACTCATATCACCAAGGTCGACCTACCTTTTCGGGAGTCCATCCGAAAGAACTTCGAAGTTAAGCGTGCTTGACTTGAAGCAATCTTAGGATGGGTGACCCCCTGGGAAGTTTGCCCAGGGTGCGTGTGAGCGAGGACGAAGCACGCTGAAAGGTTAAGTGATGGTACAGTGGGGCCAGACTATCAGTCGGAGTGTGGTGGGCCCAACCCCACAGGTCCCGGTAGGGACGGATGCTACAGTGACACCCGGTATGGGACGGGATGTTACAGGCAGCCCCATCACAATAGGGCCCCGAGGAAATCTCTCCAGAAGCGACGTAGGCAGCAACCAGGGGTCCTTCCACAGCCAAACCGTGGCCCCATCCCCTATACGGAACGTAATAATAGATCTGATCAACGGGCGCATCTGTAGCAACTTCCGCCAGCTCCAAGCATCATTCACCGAGACCCGAATGTCTCATAGCAATCGAGAATGCAGCCGCATCCTATAGAGCCATTCGACCCAAATCGAGTCTGGGGTCCTGGTAAGTACACTCCACAGTTGCTTAAGTAAGAGGGCCTTGTTGTCGACAGTTATAGAGCGCAGTCCCAATCCCCCCTCCGCTACAGGTAGACACAAAACCTCCCATGCCACCTTAGCTGATGCGCCTCCCCACAAAATTTCCTAAATCGCGACTCCAAGGCTCGAACAACGCCTTTAGGCAGCAAGAACAATACCCGACCAGTACGCATGAAGCGCCTGCAAGGATCTTTCGCTGCAAGGCACGGAACCGTTCTCCATCAAAACATGCCGCAAAATCCGGATAGGCGGCGATAAGGGCATCCAAATCGGGCAGGGCGAGATCAATCGGATGATCCGTCGCGTGTGCGATGACCACAGCCGCAGCACCGTCCCGCACCACCTGTGCCGGAACCATTAGTGACACATCTTCCTCCATCAGACCCGAAAACGTACCCGATCAATCAGAATTCTCCAAGAACCGTATCAAGCCCACCCGTGGAAGGTGCAGCCGGACACCACAATCGCCGACCAATCAAGAGTGACCGGAAACGACGGCGCCGGACGTTACCCGCGTGAGAAAATTTTATTCACACGCGAAAAATTTCTCAATTGTAAATTTACGCGGAAATTAATTTAAATTTACACGAAAATTTTTCTCGTCGTAAAATTGATCGTCTACAGTACTGCTGTTAACACTTCAACACTTAGCAAAATTTCTCTAAGTCTTTTATATTCTAGCGAACGCCGAATAAAAATTTTCGATCGCAAAATTACACGGAGACTTTAATTAGAAATTAACACATAGGAAATTATTATTGAGAATTCAATTTTCGAGCGAAAATTAGAACGGAACGAATAGTGGTATGCGAGAGTTCAACAGTTGGAAAAATTTCGTTAAAACATCTTATATGCTTTATACGTGATTTCGAAAATTTCATCAAATACCATCAAAGTTTGTTCATTCCCGCATAATCTATGTGCAATATTATGTCTTACATGTCTATCAAATATGCTATAAACTGTTCAAATACTATAATTTGATCTAATAATTTTTGACTAAATTTTCAAATTGAACTAATGAATTTCTGATTTCTTATAGTCAGATGGCTAACTATACAGCATACGACCATATATACGATCACAATTTGCACCTCAAAGTACAGGACACGAATTTTCAGCTCGTCTGACTACCTTTCGGTGCCTAGTCGAGATCATGGTGTCCATTCTACAAGGCCATTCCCTCTGGCACGCCCTTACAGTGACGGTCTCAGTGCCAATGGTCTACCTCCAACAGTTATGGGGACGTATACAGAATCATGTAATTGAGGGCACTTACCAATTCACTACGGTGATCGGGACAAGACACGTCAGCTTCAGCAAGAATGATTTTGGCCTTGTCTTGGACCTAACATTCAACCACAATTACGCCATCTGCCGACGGATGCGGAGATGATACATGACTTTCTCCACATGGGATACCGTCCGCCGCACACCAAGCTCGCGCAAGTACAGAGCAACGGCATCCCAGATCCATGGAAGACACTTTTTGGGATTATCGATAAGTGTCTGTCGCTGCATCACGCCGGATTTGACAAGGGCAACGGTAACATCCTTCGCATCTTCCACGGTATCACGTTCTCACGGAATTACGATTTTGCCAACTGATCTGGAACGATCTTGCATAACAGATTAGACAAAAGGAGAACAAGCGGTCGAAGAATGTGCCGTACGCCAGGTGGTTCTCCGTAATCATTGTTCAACTCATGGAGCTTCACGAGAACATTCATCGTCTGCCTCCAGGAGGAAACTACCAACCGCTCCGGCTCAAGTTCTTCCACAACCACAGGGTCACGGATCTGAATCAGCCATCGATGCCGATCACGTTCGAGTTGCTATGTCTCGCTGACCCCACAGGAGATGTATATCGATTATACTGTCGGGAACACCATCTTACCGAGCAGATGATTCGAGGGCTCCCGAAGGATTTCAATGTGAGCTCTCCCCAGCAACAACAACCAAGTCCTGAGGCTGCTTTGATCGACGTTGTAGCACAGGAACTAGCACCAGAGCAACCAACTCAAGAAGCTCCAATGCCTGACCCAGACGCCACGCTGATAGATGAAGTGGCCCAGGAGTTGGAAATCGAAGCTCAAGTGCAAGAACTCGAAGAAGAGCTCCCAATTATTGTAGAAGTGCTTCAGGAACCAATTGAGGAGGTTCCTACCAACGAAGCACCGCTCGAGGCGGAAACGGGGTCCAACCAACTTCGAGAATCTCAAGTGACAGCACAAGCCCATGAGGACGTTGAACGAGAACAGACTCCTCACACAGCTACCTCGTCCGAGTCCACGGAATTAGACGAGGAGGCTCAACTGGTCAAACGGGTTCCACGACCTCAACTGCTATCCAGTCAACCCATCGATACCACTGTCACGACGACGTCAGACACGACGCCAGTACTTACTTCAAGTACCATGGACCTTCCTTCGCTCAATCTTGAGCCGCATCACAACTTAGAAGCATCCTTCGAGGCCGAGATTCAAGTTCCAACCACTACCGGCCACGAAGTCCAATTGTCTGACTCGCAGGTTCAATCTGAGCCTGCCACAACATCCGTAGAGACGATTCCTTTGGAATTATCTCGAGGATTGGATGGAAGTCTCGAAACATCGCAACCTCAAGCGACGACGAGCCAACTTGTTGAGACGCTGTTCACTCAAGGGTTGGCAACAGGCGACATCAGTCGTCCTGGTCCATCAACGGAGGTGTTCTCGCCATTGTTGACCGAAGATCGACTGAGGACCGCTCTCTCCGAAGCTCTCAGATCATTTGAAGACAAAATTAATGGAGGAGTGCACACGGCTATCGAGACGTCCTGCCAAGACAGAGGGAAAGCACCCGTCTCCGAGGCCCCTTCGACTTAACCTCACACCCAACCAACCCATACTGACCACCACACACATCCTATCGCTTAACTTAATCAACCCAGCCGATGTACCCATCAGCGAACTCCACTCCATTTTAGTCGCCCGAATCGTTGAGCCACCCAACCGGATGCCAGAGGAAGAAGACCTCTTCAGACGTCTGGTAGAGTCCTGACCCACCTACTACCTCATGTCGAGGTCAAAGCTCCCGCTCAAAATGCCGACATGACTACCCTGACGATCACGGTCCTCATGAGGGGGTGAAGAGGTTGCGAGTATCTACAAGCGGCCAAGGACAAAGCTCGGGCATGGCGCGGACAAGTACAGGAGCCTCTAAAACCTCACAACCTACTAATACACAAACCCAAACCACCACTACGCACCACACCACCCAAACTCTCGAACCATACGAATCACCCACCCTACCGACGCCTCCGTCCACACCAACGACGACTTTCACAAGCCCCTTGCTTCCGGAAGAAGACGTAAGTGTCGAAATGCTCGTGGCATTGGCAGAAACTCAAGCACCTCCTAGTTCGACCGCTCCAGACCAATCGGGAACGTCAAGAAGTGGAGTCGACCCACACAAAGCCCTCGATCATTACGTCTTCGATGGACAATGGTTGACCCACAGCGTACCCGCAGACATGGCTCAGAAAAGGCTCAAGGACGTTTGACACTTCCTACAATTAGCCTCTGTCGACCTAGTTCTACTAGAGACGAAGAACTTCATGAAGGTGAAGATCAAGAAGTGATACGCCCAAGGCTTCCAGAACTAATTGCTCAACTAGCGGACACCCCTTCGAGACTAACTCTAGGGACCGTTCGAGTCGACACGCCGTGGGAAAACAAAAGGATAGAGATCCCCTTCTTAGAAGAAGTTCGTCAACGAATCTGAAGGTCACCGGACAAGATAAAGAAGTTGAACGAGTTCGAGCTCAGAGGCATCTCACACTGGGAACTATAAAAAATGTTGTCCTATCTTTGGATGCTAACCCAGACCGGACCTGATCGGAGACTGAGGATTCCTATAAATCAGCTGAAGAGCCATTCCAAGAACTTATCCCCGATAAGTCAGCTGATAGGAGTCTGATGTGGACCGCGTAAAACACCCTTTTGCAACGGCTTCTTGGCGCGGCTTCTTTTCCTTTGCAGTCTCTCAGGCGCGAACTCTTCAGTCTCCGACAATCTCCTCCATCAAGCCTAACACTCAAAAACTCAAAAACACGTCGAAAGGGGGCCAGGGTTGGTGCCGGCGTTGCCCCTCCAATGCTTAAGTCAGAAAACAGGTGTGTTGGCTCGTAAATCAGTTCTTTAGTTTCAGAATGTGTACCTAGGAAATGATTCAACCACCTCTATTTATACAGACCTCAATCAGTCTCGCCTTGACCTGATCTTTCACCCTGGTCCGCCTTTTTTGCGAACCTCGTGTTGGAACGTGGTATTCTCCACGTTCCACCTTCTCCCTTCCACTCCTCTTTTTCTTGCTTCAGTTTCCTTTCAGGGTTCTTCTTCCTGTCAAGGAACTCCCTGCTCGGGCCTCGTCCCCTCCCTCAGCTCATTCTTGCCTTCAGCTTTTTGGTGGGCGTTCGGGTGCTCTTGCGTTGGAGCTGTTCGGGCACTCTCGCCTGATAGCACCTCAGGCTCTTGCCAGACTACTTCCTGGAGCTGCTCGGCCACTCTTCCAGAAAAATCCCTCAAGCTGCTCGGGCACTCTTCTCTGGCAGCTCAGTGGAGCTGCTCAGGCACTCTTCCTGACAGCTTAATGGAGCTGCTCGGGCAGTCCTTCCTGACAGCTCAATGGAGCTCTTGCCTGACAGCTTCTCGGGCACTCTTGTCAGACAGCTGCTCGGGCACTCTTGACAGTTCCTAGGCGCTTGCCTGACAACTTTTGGGCGCTCTTGCCTGACAGCCTCTCGAGCACTCTTGGCAGACAGCTGCTCGGGCCCTCTTCTCTGGCAGCTCAGTGGAGCTGCTCGGGCACTCTTCTTGACAGCTCAATGGAGCTCTTGCCTGACAACTTCTCGGGAACTGCCACTTATCTTAACACAACTCGGGCTAATCGACTTTAGCTAGACCTGGTGAAAGCAATCAAGCCAAAGTAGCCAAAGCGTAGGGTCTTACTAGACAGCTGCTCGGGTACTCTTTCCTGACAGTTCCTGGGTGCTCTTACCTGATAACTTTTGCGCGCTCTTGCCTGACAGCTTCTCGAGCACTCTTGCCAGACAGCTACTCGGGCACTCTTTTGTTTTTGGAATAATTCCAGTGTGTATATATAAATGGGTGAATGTACATGATGGGTGAGAGTAAATCTCTCACAAGCAAACAGTAACAGACTACTGGATCAACAAAGAATAAAAAAACCCAATACCCAAACTCCACTCACTAATCCCCAATCAAAGCACAGACTACCACGCTACTCGCCAAAGGCGGCGAATGGCTGTCCTTTGAAGATCATACTTCGCCGATCCCATTGAGTCTCATGCAAACCATATCTAGGACCACAGTCACAAGCCTGTGAGGAGTCGTGATGATCCCTTCCTTCCAGCGCTTGTTGCGTGTGCCTGCCAAATATGGTAAACCAAGGAAGCCATGACATGACCGAAAGAAGATGGATGCCACGCCATTTCTTCGCAGCCCACAAAATGCCATCGGCCCAGACCCTATACGGCCAATCCCAGCGGATGCGTCGCCTAAGGAGCCGAAGACACTGACGAGAGAACCGATAATCAAAGTACAGGTGCTGAACCGTCTCGTAGTGCAGCTCCTCACAGAGGACACACGTCGACGTACCAGCCCTCTGAGCGACCCACGGTTTGTCCCTAGTCGCCAACCGATCCTGTATCCCGAGCCAGAGGATGAACTCGTGACGTGGTATCTTCAACGGACCGCCAAATAGGTTACCCCAACAAACTGGTTCCCTTCGAAAGTGAATCGCTTCCCTCGCCAACTTGGCAGTCATACTCCCCGTCGAGGAACCTGTCCACATCACCCCATCCCGATCACCCCTCACCACCTGAGGAAGAAGGCGACTAATCTTGATGTACTCGACAGACCCTTGCCCCGGCCAATTCCCGCCCTGGGCATCAATCACCTCACTCAAGCGTGAGTCAGCATGTAGACCCATTGCAAGAGGCCCCCGTGGAAACCTTTCGAGTAACGGGGTATGTAGTAGCCACGGGTCCTTCCACAACCAAATGGCCGAGCCATCTGCTACCCTAAATATAATAAGGGGACGTACCAGAGGTCGCAGCTGCAGCATCTTCCTCCAGCTCCAGGCATCATTCGGCGAGATTGGCAGATCCCACACCAATCGAGAGTGAAGTCGTGTTCTATAAAGCCAATCGACCCAAATCGAATCAGGGGCACGTGTGAGGACACTCCATAGATGCTTCATGAGAAGTGCCTTGTTGTCTGTCTCAATGGATCTGATGCCCATTCCTCCCTCAGACGTTGGCATACATAGAACTTCCCAGGCCACCTTAGTCGTCGTTCCCCCCATATGAATTTCCTAAACCTCGTCTCCAGCTCGGACGACGCCCTTAGGGAGCAAGAAGACCCCCAACCAATACGCATGCATGGCCTGAAGAACCGACTTAACCAGCTGGATTCGCCCGGCGTACGACAACGACTGATTAAGCCATGACCCGATTCGCTGATCCACTCGCTGTAACAACGGGGCGCAATCTGCAATCGATAGACGCGTAGTAAGAAGCGGTACTCCTAGGTAGCGAACTAGTAGATGACCTATCCGATATCCCATAAAGGACTGAAATTGCGAGGTCAGCCCTTCCGCCCGTCTTGACAGATACATGTCGCTCTTGTCCGGGTTGGGGTATAATCCTGACAACGCCGCAAACTGCCCAAGGGCACTCTTCAGTACAGTAATCGATACGGCATTTGCATGGCTGAAGAGGAGCAGATCGTCGGCGAATGCTAATGATGCCAATCTCAAAGATTCGCAGTGCCAGTGGTATGTAAATCTCGGCTCCTCAGATATGCAAAAGCGATAGCATCCCATGAAGGACCTCCATAACCAACGTAAAGAGATATGGCGATATGGGGTCTCCCTGTCTAAGTCCTCTTTTCCCCACAAAGAACCCTACTACTTGACCATTCAGATTAAGTGAGAAAGACGTCGTCGTCACACATGCCCTGATTTACCCAATGAACGTCGGATGAAAGCTGATGGCCTCAAGGGTGGCCAAAAGGGAAACTCCACTCCACCTTATCATACACCTTAGCCAGATCGATCTTAAACATTGCTCATGGCTGCCTTCCCTTCGACTTATTACCAAGACAGAGTTCCTGAGTCAGCAATATATTATCGCTGATGCGACGTCCAGGTATAAACGCCGTCTGCGTCCCATGCACCAACCCAGGGAGAAACGGCTTAAGTCTGTTCCCCAAAATCTTATAGATGACCTTGTATAACACATTACAGCACGAAATAGACCTAAACTCCATCGCCCGACGTGGCGTCTCGACCTTCGGGATCAGCGTAATGAGAGTACTATTGATCCCCTTGAGTAGCCTACCCGTCACAAAGAAGTCTTGGACAGCCCTCATGACGTCTTGGCCTACTATATCCCATGCCGCCTTGAAAAAAGCGACCGTATACCCATCGGGGCCCGGTGCCTTCTCATCCCCCATAGAGAAAAGCGCCTCTCGTACCTCCCTACCATCCGTAGGATCGATCATGGAATGCGCATCCGCTGGGGAAAGCGTGCATGTCAAATCCCTCCGTACATCCGCCACTGTAATAGGTGCCGGATGTTCAGATTTGCCTAAAACATCCGGGTAGAAACCTAACAGTTCAGCCTCAACCTGATGAGGTTCTTCCAACAATGCCCCCGTTGCATCTTCAAGAGAGACAATACGATTGTGAGCCCGCAGCATGGCCACCTTACGAAAGAAATAAGCCGAACATTGATCTCCATCCTTCAGCCAAGCAAGCTTAGCCCCTTGTGACAACGCCATATGCTCAATCTCTACTGCCTTAGTATATAGCATTCGGCACAGCCGTTCAAGGTCAAAGAATAGCCCCTCATGTGGATAGCGTGACGAGAAATCATGTGCTATATGAAGAAATCGCTTCGCCTTAATAACATTAGCCGTTAGATCCCCTTTTGCTCTCTTCATCTGTTGAAAGATTGGCTTCAACAGCTTCAGTCGTTGTATGACGACAAACATGGGAAACCCACCAAGAGGTATGCCCCAGATGCGCTGCACCTGCTCCAAGAAAACCTCGTCCTTCGTCAAGAAATTTTCAAATCTAAACGTCCCCCTCCGCAGCCGAGGCGTGCCTACTGCCAAAAGAATCGGCGAATGGTCTAACGAAGATGGAAGGGCACATCGACAGAACGCATCCGAGAATTGGGCGAACCACTGAGGATTGCCCACCATACGATCGAGCCTCCTCCAAACTCCCGCATCACCACTCTGTTGATTGTACCACGTAAACACCTGGCCCATCGTAGGTATAGTAGTAAGATCTGCCCTTCCAGGCAAGCTTGAAGTTCCTCCTATCCTACATAGCTGGAGCTCCCCCGCCCCTCGCCCGTGTGCAATATAGCATTGAAGTCCCCCAGGACCATCCATGCATCCGCCACACGTGCCTGGGACATAATCATCACTTGTTCCTACAAAGGAAGCCTCTCCTCCCTTCTGGACTTCCCATACACAAAAGAGACAAACATCGACTCTCCCTTCTCCAGCGATAGCACTCGACAATGAACAGCCTGAGACGAGAACTCAAGAATATCCACTGTGACGCTCGAGGGATCCCACCCAATCCAAATCCTCGTAGATGGACCCTCATCATAGTCAAAGAACCAACGCCATCGTGGTCTAATGCCATTAGGAATAAACCCTGCATTAGACATAGCCACTCGTGTTTCCAAAAGCCCTATCATACTCAACATTCCTCGTCTCTATCAGATCCTCCACCGTTCGTCTGTGGTCTTGTTTATTAAGACCACGTACGTTCCACGCACCCAAGGTATGAATGAAGCCCATGATGGGCTGCGTTGTCTTTAGAGCCCAGTTGAGATAGTAGGTTGTCCGTCATTTCATCCTCATCACACAAAACCGCAAAGCGGTTATGTCCATCCGCTGAAGCCGGACGTTCGTCGTGGGCCCCCCCTCCCGCGGCCCCATCGGCCCCATCGGGCCTTGCCGTGATCGGCTCGTCTCCCCATGACTGTGTGTCTCCCGCATACCATCTGTACGGGACTCCCTTACCGACCTAGTCACCTTAATAGCCTTCCCCTTCGTGCCTACCTGGTGCCACTCCTCATCTGGTCGCCCATGCAGCCTCGTAATCCAATGCTCTCGTCGCTCTTTCCTGACATCTTCTGGGCTTTCTTGCCTGACAGCTTCTCGGGCACTCTTGCCAAACAGCTGCTTGAGAATTCATTTTAACCTGCCTCCAGAGGCTGGTCGGGAATTCATTCCCTAGTGTTCCTCTTTCTCCCCCTGATTCGTCATCTTCCTCCTTGTTATCTTCCTCTTTCGGGTTATTCTCGAGCGTGCCCTTTTTCTGGGGGATATCTTTGGAGGGAAAATATGTTCTTGCTTTTGTAGTCAACGTCTTTTCTACCCGCGAATATTTTACGGGTGAAACTCGAGGGCAACAATAGTCCCCCCACAAATAGTCCAAAAGAGTGTAGTGAGTTTTGGACGTAGTAAGTAAAATATTCGAGTTTGGGAGACAAAAGACTCTTATCTTGCAAAGATTTTTGTCGTGGCATGTTCGTGGACCCTTGACCTCTTGTTACTCGATCGTGTTTACTCGGGCGTGTACCTAAGCAATTTAATTCGTTCGTTCGATATTTTTGTTCATCTGAAGGTTCACGATTCGCCTTGTTCATCGAGAATTTAAGATTTTCTCCCCCTTCATCGAGGAGTTTGGGATGTTTCGCCTCACTCATTGAGGACTTAGGAATTTGCGCGCCTCATTCGTCGAGGACTTAAGGATTTTTACGCCTATTCATTGAGGACTTGCCTCATTCATCGAGGACTTAATAATTTCGCCTCATTCATCGAGGGCTTAGGAATTTTCGGGAACTTTTATGCCTCATTCATCGAGGACTTAGAAATTTTAGTGCCTCATTCATCGAGGACTTTAGAATTTTCGTGCCTCATTCATCGAGGACTTTAGAATTTTTCGTGCCTCATTCATCGAGGACTATAGAATTTTCGTGTCTCATTCATCGAGTACTTTAGAATTTTTCGTGCCTCATTCATCGAGGGCTTTATTTAGATCGTTTTCCTTGTTTCATCCAAGGTCTTGTCGGGCCTCTCTCTCGAAGGCGTAAAATATTTCCCTAATTCAATTAGGGTCTTGGGGATCAGTGTTCGTCCTACTTCTTTCGTAGGGTGGCCATGCGTCGAGCTCATAATCGAATTGTTTCATTAGAAGATGCGACGGGGGCCGTGTGGACGAACCTAATCAGGTGGAGGCTGAGCTGATAGGTTTTTACCAGGACATGTTAAGCAAATCTGTCCATTCAGAACCGATAGCAGTCGCGGCCGTGCAGAGGGATGTGACGGGTACGCTTTCGTCAGCGGAAGCGCTTTCCATGACCGGCCTGTAGATGGAAGGGAAGTACAAGAGGCGTTTTTCTCTATGGGGGATGAGAAGGCGCCATGACGGGATGGCTATACCGTTGCCTTTTTCAAGGCGGCATGGGGCACGGTGGGTGAGGACATCATTTGGGCTGTATGGGATTTCTTTGTGACAGGTAAGTTACTTAAAGGGATCAATAGTACTCTTATTACGCTGATTCCTAAGGTTGAGACGCCACGTCACGCTACGGAGTTTAGACCTATTTCGTGCTGCAATGTGCCATACAAGGTCATCTCCAAGATTTTGGCGAACAGACTTAAGCCATTCCTACCTAGGTTGGTGCATGGGACGCAGACGGCGTTCATACCTGGGCGGCGCATCAGTGACAATGTTTTGCTTGCCTAGGAATTGTGTCTTGGTTACAAATCGAGGGGGAGACCGCCGCGAGCAATATTTAAGATTGATTTGGCTAAGGCATATGATAAGGTTGAATGGAGTTTCTTGATGGCCGTCCTTGAGGCTATGAGCTTTCACCCTACTTTCATTGGGTGGATTAGGGCATGTGTGACGATGATGGCTCTCTCACTTAACCTGAATGGCCAAGTGGTTGGTTTTTTTGAGGGGGAGAGAGGTCTTCGACAGGGCGACCCCATATCGCCGTATTTGCTTACATTGGTTATGGAGGTGCTGAATGGGATGGTTTCATTATGTATATCTGAGGAGCCGAGGTTTGAGTACCAATGGCGGTGTGAATCAATGAGACTGGCATCACTGGCATTTGCGGATGATCTGCTGCTCTTCAGTCATGCGGACGCAGTGTCGATAGGTGTCTTGAAGGATGCACTAGGTAGATTTGCGGCGTTGTCAAGGCTAAACCCCAACCCGGACAAAAGTGAGCTGTACCTGTCACGGCGGGCGGAACGGTTGCCACGCAGATTCAGTCACTTATGGGCTTTAGGGTGGGACGTCTTCCAGTGCGCTACCTGGGGGTACCACTTATTACTACACGGCTTTCGATAGGGTCATGGCGGGCGGGACTGTGCATTGTTGCTACAGCTTGTGGGTCAGCGCATAGGGTCATGGCTTAATTAGTCGTTGTCATATGCCGGACGACTCCAGCTGGTTAAGTCGGTTCTCCAGGCCCTACATCCATACTGGTCGGGGTCTTTTTGCTTCCTAACGGCGTTGTCCGAGCCCTGGAGACGCACTTTAGGAAATTCCTTTGGGGGAATCGACGGCAAAGGTGGCATGGGAGGTCCTATGTCTCCCAGTGGCGGAGGGGGGAATGGGCATCAGATCCATAGAGGCCGATAATAAAGCGCTTCTCATGAAGCAATTATGGAGTGTGCTCACTAGGGCCCCTGATTCGATTTGGGTAGAGTGGCTGTACAGGACACGACTACACAATCGGTCGTTGTGGGATCCTCCCATCTCGTCAAATGGAGCGTGGAGCTGGCGGAAGATGTTGCAGTTGCGACCGTTGATACGATCGCTTATTACATTTCGGGTAGCGGATGGCGCGAGTATTTGGCTCTGGAAGGACCCGTGGCTTTTACCTACCCCATTACTTGAGAGATTTCCTAGGGGCCTATTGCGATGGGGCTACATGCTGATTCACGCTTGAGTGAGGTTATTGACGCCCACGGATGGAACTGCCCCGCAAGGGTCAGTCGAGTATATTGAGATTAGTAGTCTACTTCCTCAGGTGGTGCGGGGCGAACATGATGGGGTTATTTGGACGGGCTCTGCGACGGGGACCATGACGGCCAAGGCGGCGAGGGAAGCGGTTCGATTTAGAAGGGAGCCAGTATGTTGGGCTACCCTATTTGGAGGGCCTTTGAAGGTGCGATGACATGAGTTCATCCTCTGGCTAGTGATACATGATCGATTGGCGATTAGAGATAAGCCTTGGATTGCTCAGAGGGCGGGTACGCCAGCGAGTATCCTCTGTGATGAGCTGCACTATGAGACGATCCAACACCTTTTCTTCGATTGTGCATACTCACTCCATTGTATGCGGCTGCTGAGGATGCGTATTCGATGGTTGTGGCCGTATCGGGAGTGGAGAGAGGGTATTCGATGGGCGGCTACTAGATGGCGAGGGCGACATCTTTTCCACGCGGCTTATAGACATGTGCTGGCATCCCTTGTCTATCACATTTGGAAGGCGAGGAATTGGCGCTGGAAGGAGGGAATCACTACGTCGCTAGATCGGCTTGTTGGGAGTGTGCTTGCGTCATGCGAATTAGTGGAATTCCCACCAAGTATGAACTGCAACGTGTGGCTATACGTAGAATTTGGAGGGTGGCTTGGTAGTTTGTACGGCTGCGGTTTGTGTTTGAGTTGTACCCAGTAGCATGTTACTGGTTGATTGTGCGGAGCAATGCTCCCACCCACCTTGTATACTTTCCTACTATCTTAATATATGGAACCTTACACCAAAAAAAAAATTAGGGTCTTGTCCGGGCCTTTTTCTCGAAGGCGGAAATGATTTCTCTAATTCAATTAGGGTCTTATCCGGGCATTTTTCTCGAAGGCATAAATGATTTCCCTAATTCAATTAGGGTCTTGTCTGGGCCTTTTTCTCGAAGGCGTAAATTATTTGCCTAATTCAATCAGGGTCTTTGTTTTGGAAAGTGTCACTAAAAGAGAAGGAAAAGATAGGAGTTACAGAGCAGCGTGCATGATATCGCTCAAGACGCACCAAACGGTAATGTCCTACCGACCAGACAGCACCTAAGACCTGACAACCCAGACAACCCACAAGGTCCCAACAAGACCAAAGCCAAGGACAATACAAGACAAAATCAATCAAGATCCGGCTACGTAGGCGTCCAAACCCACTTCCATCAACAGGAACCTGGCACCAGATGAAGTACCAGCAGGGAGGCCAGGCCTAGAGCCAAGAACAGCGCCAAGTTCACAAGACCGAAGGACCTATCACGAAGGATAGACTTCGGGCGGGAAAGGTGAGCGTCCACAAGGCTGGTCGGTGTGAGGCGTAATCACACCACCTCCTGCTTTTCCAAGGAGAGGAGTCACACCATGGTGGCAACTCCACACGCAAGAATCAGCGCAGCAACCTCAAACAAGCCAACACAACAAAGATGGAGGCAGAGCGCCAGCCCAGAGGAGACCGCACCTGATTCAAAGGACAAGCACAACGCACTTCAAAACCTGCAAGCAGAGAAAAATAAGAGGAGAGCAAGCCGAGGGCAAAGGAGGCAAAGAAAGAAAGGAAGAGATCAGGTAGAAAAAATCAATCTCCACATCCAAGCCGAAGGTCCCTCCGAACACCAAGAGCCGGGAACGGCGAGAGGTCCTACGAAGCACCATAATCCGTCCTACCAAGTGATGCACCAAATGCGCCGGAGAGCACTAACTTGGAGTTGGTATTGGGGCGTGATTGTGGATAAATGCAGGCAGAGGAGGGTTTCAACCTCGGCCGCAATCTGGTCCGGGGTGCGGCGGTGTCCGTCGTGCCATCTCCTATTGTGTTCCATCCAAAGGTGGTAGATCAGCGAGGCGATGGCATGTCGTGGTCCCAACCTAGCGAGGTGCTGGCCCTTCCAACAATTAGCTGCCCAAAGAATGCCCTCAAACCAGTCCGTTCTAGGCCAGCCGAGGCGCAGCCTGTCACGCAAAATGCGAAGACAACGTCGCGTGAAAGTACACTAAAAAATATATGTCTTATCGTTTCCTCCGTTTGGTTGTCACATAAAAGATAGATGGACGTTCCCGCTGCAGCCGCCACCCAAACCTTATCGCGCGTGGCCAGTTTATCTCTAATCGCCAACCAAAGGATGAATTCATGTCTTGGCATGGCAAGTGGTCCACCAAAAAGGGTACTTCAACAGACGATAGGTCTTCGCAGTCTCAGTGTTCCCTTGCCGATCTGGTGGTGAATTGGCCATTTCCCGTAGCAATCCAGCGAACTCCGTCCTCTTCAACTGGGAATACCTGTGGGAGAAGAGGAGCAAAGTCAATTTATTCAACAGTAGTTTGACCCTGCCAGTTCCAACCCTCTTCGTTAATTACAGCACTGAGTCTGGAGTCGAGCGGCAGCCCCATGACCATGGGCCCACGAGGGAATCTGTCAACCATCGGTTCATTGAAGAGCCATGGGTCGGTCCAAAGGAGCGTGTTCGCCCCGTTCCCAATGTGAAATTCAATCAGCGGACGGATAAGATGACAAAGCTTTAAAAATTTCCTCCAGCTCCAAGATGTCTGAGGATTAGGCCTTATAGACCATAAGGAAGTGTTACTTAATCTCGTGCATCGGATCCATGTGGCCCAGATTGAGCTCTCGTGCCCACTAAGCAAGCTCCAGAGAAGGCGCATCATTAAAGCTTTGTTGTCCGTCTCAATCGATCTGATCCCTAGGCCGCCTTCCTCAGTGGGTAAGCAGATGTCCGCCCATGCCACTTTAGCAGTGGAGCCCTTCCAAAGGAAAGCCCTGAAGCGTGACTCAATAACACGGATGACACCTTTAGGGAGCAGGAACACTCCCCACAGTAAGTATGGAGCCCCATGAGCACAGATTTAATAAGCTGGACTCTCCCAGCGTAGGATAGTGTTTGGTGAGTCCATGTGGCGACCCTACTTTTCTAATTAGGATTAGTGGCGGATTTCCGCAACGTAAGCCGCGGAAGGCCCGTCTAATTAAAACTTTTTCCTAAAATAATATACACTAATATAAAAATCCATCTACATTGTTATCTCTGTACACGGGCCGAAGCCCCAAAAATTATCAAAAGAACAAAATCCTACAGACGCTCCACAGGTCTTCATCCATGTACTGCACCGCCCTCAAAAGTCCGTGGAGCACCGCCACCAGCCGCCTCAGTCACGACGCGTATCAGCGTCGGACTCAGTACCTACAACACGTAAACACTGAGCAATTTGCCCAGTAGGTGAATAAAATGCATGTATGCAAGTGTGCACTCAACCCCAAACCCAATATCTCACAACATAATATAATGCACACTCTTCTTTTCCCACATTCCTATTTCACACAACACAGGGCCCTAGGTTAGGCTCGACACCTCCGCGCGCAATAGACTACTGGGAGGCCACCCCCAAGTCTCGCGGCGAGCTACGCCGGTAGTGCACTGATCGATCACGTCAATGTCCTCCTACCAGGTCGTATATCTCCCACGCCAATCACAAAGAAAATCCCATCCGGCGGTATGCACCCCGAATCGATCACGTCCGGGTAGACAGATCGATCACGTCTGTCTCCGCCAGGTGTCCAGTGAGCCCAACCTCGACTCCTCTAAGAGTCGCCAATCACCAACATCTCATTCTACCCCGTACGTCAATATCTCATATCCTATCGTCACACCATGGTATAAACCTTTCTCGTTCTATCGTGATATGCACGTGCCATGCATATATAAATATTATAGAACATGATTTACATAAACAGTACGTAAAACATATAAGTCACATAAGTCACGTAAAACACATAATCACATGAAACACATAATTGTGTTTACGTATTGTAGATGGATAATCCACCTACCTGTCCTCCCGCTACCGCTAAATAGAAGGTCTGGCGTAATTCCTATATATCGATCCTCTGAATATAATAATAATATTATTAGTATATATGTTAGTTCTCGAAAACCCTAAAATTTATGAAACCCTAAAATAATGAAATTCCTAAAAATAAATAAACCCTAAAATGCCGAAAATTTATTAACTAAAACCAGACGTCGAAATCATTTAATAAAATGTCGAGGTCTAGATTGAAAATGAAATGTCGGGTTTTAACATACTAGCAAATGTCGAAGTATTGAAAATGTCGAGACATTACCAATAAAATGTCGAGACAACTAGCAATGTCGAAATCCTCTAAAATGTCGAAACATATTTAATATAAAATGTCGAGATCTCTTGTGGGAATAGAAGTCGAAGTATCATGTCGACTTTTCTTATGATGTCGAAACCTATATATGAAAAATCTCGAGAGCATATGTCGAACCCTCAAATGTCGAGATCATCTATTAAGCCCTTAAATGTCGAGATCAATCATTGTAAAAAGTCGAGACACATAACTGAGAAAGGAATAAATGTCGAATTCCTTAACATAAAATATCGAGACATGGATATATAAAAACCCTTACTAAGTATCTAATGTCGAAGTCTTTGTAGGGAACATCTCGACTTTAGTTGATGCCTTTCGACTTCTTCCTTAAGTTAATATATACTCATATGTCGACATTCTTACAAAATATCGAGACCTAGCCTAATAAGAAATGTCGAGCCCCTTTTGTAAAGCAAATAAATATCGAGACCTCTATAAAATGTCGGGACTTTATATGTCGATATTTACATATAATTCGACATATTCAAATCCTCATCACACCTTTCGACATCTTTTGTAATTTATCTCGAATATATCTCGACATTATCTATTGTATCTATCGAAATCTCCTTGTTATACACCCCGATTTCTAGATAATACACATTTCAGAAATCCTTCTACCACACTAACTTATTATTCATTTCGAATATAACACCATATCTAGAGCTTCTGGAATTCGTGGTTCACTCAAAAACCCTAACATAACTATTATCTCAAACCAGCAAAATCTTACTCCTTAGAATTCGTTAAGTTTCCACATGACATAATAAAATCTCAAGTCGTTACATGCTTCGAAAATTATTAAAGCTTGCTTTTCTTAAACACCTATGAATACGAACCAAAATCTATGACTTAGGGTTTCTAATGATAACAAACAACATAAAATCACATAACATTTATGTAACTTGAAACACGTTAATACGGTACCTTACCTTGATATTATAAGTTTCGAGTGGTTAAACCTTGTGTTGCTAAGTTCTTAGTTTCTTTTTGAATTCACCTCTTGTTCAGCGATTCTTCAAGGCTTTTATCACTATTTGGACTTTGGTAGGAGTATTAGAATAGATAAGTGTCGACTTCTCGATAGTATCAATGATGGGAGTTTATAATGATAACTATTCTTTTCCTTTAAGCTTAAGGAAACTTAGTTCTTATCATACCAATATACTTTGGGCCTTTTGGGCTTAATTTCAACGCTAGATTTAGCTTAATATTATAAATTCCCACATTATTATTTTATCAAACAAATTCTATATTATATGTCTTTATTATTATTATTTTCAGATATTTTGGCCCAAAAATGATATTATTTTGCAACTGTAATAATTTCAAGGCTTCTGATTAATTTTCTCTAGTCTAAATTCCCAAGAGTGCATAATTAATTACATCAAAAATCCCGTATTGGATGTTACGGGTATTACATTCTTCCCCCCTTAAAAGAATTTCGTCCCCGAAATTACGCCGACTGGAATAATTCGGGATAACGAATTCTCATATCATCCTCACGCTCCCACGTGGCTTCCTCAACTAATTGATTCCGCCACAAAACCTTAACTAACGGAATAATCTTATTCCGAAGTTGTTTCATTTCATACATCAAGATTTCTACTGGTCTTTCCTCGTAACTCAAGTCTGGCTTGAGTTGTTGATAGAGGGTCTCGTTCTGGATCACATGGCTCGGGTCCGCGACATATTTTCGTAACGTCGATACGTGAAATACGTCGTGAACTTGCGATAATGAAGCCGGCAACTCTAATTGGTACGCTACTTCGCCGACTTTTTTAATGATCCTGAAAGGGCCTATGTATCTGGGACTCAGCTTGCCCTTTCTACCGAAACGCTTTACTCCTTTCATCGGGGAAATTTTTAGGAACACTTGGTCATCTTCTGCAAATTCCAAAGGCCGTCGTCGATGATCTGCATAACTTTTCTGACGACTCTGTGCGGTTCGCATCCTTTCTCGAATTTTTGTGACAGTTTCTGTCATTTCTCGGATCATATCGGGTCCTAACAGTGTTCGTTCCCCGATTTCGTCCCAATGGACTGGGGATCGGCACTTGCGCCCATATAACGCCTCGTATGGCGCCATCCCAATTGTAGCGTGAAAGCTATTGTTATAAGAAAATTCGATCAGCGGCAAATATTTGCTCCAGTTTCCCTTGAAGTCTAGCACGCACGCGCGTAACATATCCTCAAGGGTTTGGATCGTCCGCTCAGACTGTCCGTCGGTCTGGGGATGATATGCAGTACTGAACGAGAGCTTAGTACCCATCGCTTTCTGTAAGCTTTGCCAGAAATTGGATAGAAATCTCGAATCTCGATCCGAGACGATAGAAACTGGAATCCCATGGAGTCGAACGATTTCCTGAATATACAATTCAGCGTAGCGTTCCATGGAGTAAGTAGAGTTGATAGGAAGGAAATGAGCTGATTTCGTCAGGCGGTCTACCACCACCCAGATAGCGTCATGGCCTTTCGTCGTCTTTGGTAAACCAACGACGAAGTCCATCGTGATATGGTCCCATTTCCATTCAGGAATCGGTAAAGGTTGGAGAGTTCCAGCTGGTCGCTGGTGTTCCGCTTTGATCAATTGGCACGTCATACACCTACTCACGAACGTGGCGATATCCTTCTTCATTCCCGGCCACCAATATATCATCCGCAAATCTTGGTACATCTTTGTCGCGCCCGGGTGTACTGAGTACGTTGTTGCGTGCGCTTCTGTCATTATTGTTCGTCGTAACTCCTCGTCATTGGGCACGTATAGCCGATTCTTGTATAACAGGGTTCCGTCTGCTCGGAATTCGGAGTCTTCGGGTAGTGTATCCTTCGCCTTTAGGTAGAATTCATCCTCTTCTTGTGCTTTTTGAATTCGTTCTAGCAACGTCGGCTGAAGAGTTAGCGTTGCTAGTCTTGTTTCGAGTTCGCCTAAATTGACTATTTCCACTCCAAGTCTGTGCAATTCCGTACTCATCGCCTTTCGACTGAGCGCGTCTGCGACTACGTTCGCTTTGCCCGGATGATAATTAATAACGCAGTCGTAGTCCTTTACAAGTTCCAGCCATCGTCGTTGTCTCATATTCAGCTCTTTCTGGGTGAAGAAGTACTTCAAGCTTTTATGGTCAGTGAAAATCTCACATTTCTCTCCGTAGAGATAATGTCTCCAAATCTTCAGAGCGAAAACCACCGCTGCTAATTCGAGGTCATGGGTTGGGTAGTTCTTCTCGTATTCCTTTAGTTGTCGCGAAGCATAGGCAATTACCTTTCCGTTCTGCATTAGCACACATCCCAAGCCATTCTTCGAAGCATCGCTGTATACTGCAAATCCTCCGGTCCCTGATGGTATTGTCAATATTGGGGCAGAGGTAAGACGTTTCTTTAATTCCTGGAAGCTCTGTTCGCATGCTTCGGTCCATTTGAACGGAACGTTCTTCCTCGTCAAATTGGTTAATGTAGAGGCAATACTAGAGAAGTCCGCTATAAACTTACGGTAGTATCCCGCAAGTCCCAGAAAACTTCGGACTTCGGTCGGAGTAGTCGGTCGTGGCCAATTGTTCACGGCCTCAATCTTACTCGGGTCCACGGAGATTCCACTCCCGGAAATCACGTGTCCCAAGAAGGCTACTTGCTCAAGCCAAAATTCACATTTCTTGAATTTGGCGTAAAGCTGTTTCTCTCGCAGGATTCCTAAGACGATTCGTAAATGATTCTCATGTTCCTCTCTCGTCTTAGAATAGATCAGAATATCGTCAATAAAGACGATTACGAAACGGTCAAGATAGTTCTTAAAGACTCGATTCATCAAGTCCATAAAAGCAGCTGGAGCATTTGTCAGTCCAAAAGGCATGACCAGAAACTCGTAATGGCCGTACCTCGTACTGAATGCAGTTTTAGGAACATCTACCTCCCTGATCTTCAACTGATGGTATCCCGAACGGAGGTCAATTTTCGAGAATACCGTAGCACCCTGTAGTTGGTCGAACAGATCATCGATCCTCGGTAACGGGTATTTATTTTTGATCGTGATCTTGTTCAATTCCCGATAGTCGATACACAGTCGCATCGACCCGTCTTTCTTTCGCACAAATAGGACTGGTGCTCCCCACGGTGAAAAGCTGGGTTGAATAAACCCTTTCTGCAGTAAACCATCCAGTTGTTCCTTCAATTCCTTCAATTCATTAGGCGCTAGGCGATATGGAGCTTTAGAGATTGGGGCAGACCCCGGCATCAAATCAATCGTGAACTGTATTTCTCGATCAGGGGGTAACCCCGGGAGATCATCGGGAAATACATCAATATACTCATTGACTATCGGTACGTCTTTCAGTTCTGGCTGAGGTAACTCCTCTGCCTTTACCGCATATACTAGATAAGACTCACAACCAGATCTCAATAGTCGTTGAGCCTTCAGCGCAGAGATCCGCGAAATATGATTCGAAGTAGTTTTTCCCGAAAAAGTGAACACTTCTTCTTCGGGCAGTTGAAATTTTACGACCTTCTTGTGACAGTCTATAATGGCTCCGTATCTCGAAAGCCAATCCATCCCAAAGATAACATCATAGTCGTTCATTGGGATCACTATCAGGTCGACGCTCAGGTTCCTACCCTCAATACTTACGACGCATCCTCGCAGTACTTGGTTGGTATGCGTCGGATCCCCATGAGGTAGAGTAACTACATAGTTGCATTCAGATGAGGTAGGAGATATTCCTACCTTCGCCACGTACTTAGCCGACACAAACGAATGTGTGGCTCCAGAATCAATAAGCACAGAAGTGGGCACGTTATAGATTGTCAACGTACCCGTGACTACGGAGGGATTCGCTTCGGCCTCCTCGTTGGTCAAAGTAAAAACTCGCGCTGGTACCGGCGGAGGTCGGATTAAAGGTTGGTTTGGAACTTGCGGTATTTTCTCATTGCAGACTCTGGCGTAGTGGCCAATCTTTCCACACCGAAAACACTGGGGAGTTGGGTTAGGTCTTGACCCATGGCATATCCCGTAGTGGTAGCGTCCACACTGCCGACACTGAGGTACAGTGTTTGGGGGTCGGGTTGGAACGTTAGCTGGTCCTTGATTTGGCCTCGGTCTCCAGTTCTGCTGGCCTGGTTGATTTCCACGATTGTTCAGATTCTTGCCAAAGAACGGGCGTTTCTGATTCCCTCCTCCTTGTTGCACTTCTGCCCGTCGCTTTGCATCTTGAGCCTTGGTAACTCTATTCTCTGCTTGCTCTGCTAATATTGCTCGTTCAGCGATACGAGCGTAAGTCTTTCCCTCGATATCGTACATGCTTACGCTTCGGAAGATCTCGGGTTTGAGACCTTCCAGAAAACGCTCGATCTTCAGCTCATCTGTAGCCACTATATGTGGTGCAAACCTCGAGAGCTGCTCGAACTTGCGGATGTAATCCGCCACTGACATTCCTCCTTGTTTCAGATTGATGAACTCGTTCAGTTTCTGCGCTCGATCTGGCGCCGTGAAATACTTTCCTCGGAAGAGAGTCTTAAATCTCTCCCAGGTCATCATAGTGGGATCCTCGAGCACCTGGATGGTGTCCCACCAGTAGCCCGCGTTCCCACGTAACATAAAAGTGGCACAAGTCACCTTCTCAGTATCAGGAAGATGACTGACGCGGAACATATTTTCGATAGTTCTGAGCCAATCCTCCGCATAGGTAGGATCGGCAGCTTCCTCAAATGAAGGGGGATTTAGTCTTCGGAACCTCTCCCCGGCCGCTTCAGCACGTTCTGGGCCAGGGGATGTGTGGCGCTCCGAGGAATTTTGACGGTGAATGAGGTCGTTAATCTGATCGGACTGCCGCCGAATCAGATCAGTTAACTGATGAATTGTAGAGCGGTCCTCATTCGGTGGGGATTCGGAACCCGCCCTACGACTAGTTTCACCCACTTCTCTACGTGTCCTCGGCATTTTCAACTAGTTCTACAATCCATCATATAAAGCACATATATCAAATAACACGTAATCACGTACTCAAGAAGTAAACTTACAGGCCAGGCTGGTTCTCCAGACTTTTGAGCGGCAGTACATGGACAGTCTTCAGAATCTAAAACCTACGCTCTGATACCACCTGTGGCGACCCTACTTTTCTAATTAGGATTAGTGGCGGATTTCCGCAACGTAAGCCGCGGAAGGCCCGTCTAATTAAAACTTTTTCCTAAAATAATATACACTAATATAAAAATCCATCTACATTGTTATCTCTGTACACGGGCCGAAGCCCCAAAAATTATCAAAAGAACAAAATCCTACAGACGCTCCACAGGTCTTCATCCATGTACTGCACCGCCCTCAAAAGTCCGTGGAGCACCGCCACCAGCCGCCTCAGTCACGACGCGTATCAGCGTCGGACTCAGTACCTACAACACGTAAACACTGAGCAATTTGCCCAGTAGGTGAATAAAATGCATGTATGCAAGTGTGCACTCAACCCCAAACCCAATATCTCACAACATAATATAATGCACACTCTTCTTTTCCCACATTCCTATTTCACACAACACAGGGCCCTAGGTTAGGCTCGACACCTCCGCGCGCAATAGACTACTGGGAGGCCACCCCCAAGTCTCGCGGCGAGCTACGCCGGTAGTGCACTGATCGATCACGTCAATGTCCTCCTACCAGGTCGTATATCTCCCACGCCAATCACAAAGAAAATCCAATCCGGCGGTATGCACCCCGAATCGATCACGTCCGGGTAGACAGATCGATCACGTCTGTCTCCGCCAGGTGTCCAGTGAGCCCAACCTCGACTCCTCTAAGAGTCGCCAATCACCAACATCTCATTCTACCCCGTACGTCAATATCTCATATCCTATCGTCACACCATGGTATAAACCTTTCTCGTTCTATCGTGATATGCACGTGCCATGCATATATAAATATTATAGAACATGATTTACATAAACAGTACGTAAAACATATAAGTCACATAAGTCACGTAAAACACATAATCACATGAAACACATAATTGTGTTTACGTATTGTAGATGGATAATCCACCTACCTGTCCTCCCGCTACCGCTAAATAGAAGGTCTGGCGTAATTCCTATATATCGATCCTCTGAATATAATAATAATATTATTAGTATATATGTTAGTTCTCGAAAACCCTAAAATTTATGAAACCCTAAAATAATGAAATTCCTAAAAATAAATAAACCCTAAAATGCCGAAAATTTATTAACTAAAACCAGACGTCGAAATCATTTAATAAAATGTCGAGGTCTAGATTGAAAATGAAATGTCGGGTTTTAACATACTAGCAAATGTCGAAGTATTGAAAATGTCGAGACATTACCAATAAAATGTCGAGACAACTAGCAATGTCGAAATCCTCTAAAATGTCGAAACATATTTAATATAAAATGTCGAGATCTCTTGTGGGAATAGAAGTCGAAGTATCATGTCGACTTTTCTTATGATGTCGAAACCTATATATGAAAAATCTCGAGAGCATATGTCGAACCCTCAAATGTCGAGATCATCTATTAAGCCCTTAAATGTCGAGATCAATCATTGTAAAAAGTCGAGACACATAACTGAGAAAGGAATAAATGTCGAATTCCTTAACATAAAATATCGAGACATGGATATATAAAAACCCTTACTAAGTATCTAATGTCGAAGTCTTTGTAGGGAACATCTCGACTTTAGTTGATGCCTTTCGACTTCTTCCTTAAGTTAATATATACTCATATGTCGACATTCTTACAAAATATCGAGACCTAGCCTAATAAGAAATGTCGAGCCCCTTTTGTAAAGCAAATAAATATCGAGACCTCTATAAAATGTCGGGACTTTATATGTCGATATTTACATATAATTCGACATATTCAAATCCTCATCACACCTTTCGACATCTTTTGTAATTTATCTCGAATATATCTCGACATTATCTATTGTATCTATCGAAATCTCCTTGTTATACACCCCGATTTCTAGATAATACACATTTCAGAAATCCTTCTACCACACTAACTTATTATTCATTTCGAATATAACACCATATCTAGAGCTTCTGGAATTCGTGGTTCACTCAAAACCCTAACATAACTATTATCTCAAACCAGCAAAATCTTACTCCTTAGAATTCGTTAAGTTTCCACATGACATAATAAAATCTCAAGTCGTTACATGCTTCGAAAATTATTAAAGCTTGCTTTTCTTAAACACCTATGAATACGAACCAAAATCTATGACTTAGGGTTTCTAATGATAACAAACAACATAAAATCACATAACATTTATGTAACTTGAAACACGTTAATACGGTACCTTACCTTGATATTATAAGTTTCGAGTGGTTAAACCTTGTGTTGCTAAGTTCTTAGTTTCTTTTTGAATTCACCTCTTGTTCAGCGATTCTTCAAGGCTTTTATCACTATTTGGACTTTGGTAGGAGTATTAGAATAGATAAGTGTCGACTTCTCGATAGTATCAATGATGGGAGTTTATAATGATAACTATTCTTTTCCTTAAGCTTAAGGAAACTTAGTTCTTATCATACCAATATACTTTGGGCCTTTTGGGCTTAATTTCAACGCTAGATTTAGCTTAATATTATAAATTCCCACATTATTATTTTATCAAACAAATTCTATATTATATGTCTTTATTATTATTATTTTCAGATATTTTGGCCCAAAAATGATATTATTTTGCAACTGTAATAATTTCAAGGCTTCTGATTAATTTTCTCTAGTCTAAATTCCCAAGAGTGCATAATTAATTACATCAAAAATCCCGTATTGGATGTTACGGGTATTACAGTCCACGAGCCTAAGCGTCGGGCAACGGCGGTAATGAGAGGGTGACAGTCAACAATAGTCAAACGCGATGTAATCAACAGCACACCTAGGTAGCGCACCGGAAGGGACCCAGCTGAGAATCCCATAATAGAGTGCAGAGCTCCCGTCAGCCCATCGCCATGCTTGGAGATGTACATCTCACTCTTATTGGGGTTAGCCCTTAGGCCAGATAGAGTCGCGAACATCAAGGCTTTCCTTGAAGACACGAACAGAACTCGCATCCGCATGAGAGAACGGGAGTAAGTCGTCCGCGAAGGAAAGCATGAACTTATTAGTAGGTTGACACCGTCAATGGTACCTAAACCTCCCGCTATGCCGTATACGATCCTCAATAATACCATGTAGGACTTCCATTACCAAAGTAAATAGGTAAGGGAAATGGGATCACCTTGGCGAAGGCCACGTCTGCCTTTGAAGAAGCCTTCAGGACGACCGTTGATATTTATGGAGAACGAAGTGGTCGTAAGGTAAGTTCGAATCCATCCAATGAATTTTGGGTGGAAGTGGAGCGCTTCAAGAGTCGTCAAAAGGAAGTCCCACTCAACCATGTCATACGCCTTGGCCAGATCTACTTTGAACGCCACTCTTTCAGGAAGCCCCGTGCTGTTGTACCCGTGGCAAACTTTCTGGGCCAAAAGGATGTTGTCTGTGATACGACGCCCCGGGATGAAAGTCGTCTGGGTAGGATGGACAAGTTTCGCCAAGCAACCCCGCAGCCGATTAGCAATCACCTTCGAGATGACCTTGCAGAGTATTGCAACATGATATGGGCCTAAACTCCCTCACTGTCCTTGGATTCTCGCACTTTGGGATAAGGGTAATAAGTGGCGAGTTCAGCTCGCCAAGAAGATGACCAGTCCGGAAGAATTCTTGTATTGCATGTGTAACATCCATTCCAATGACGTCCCAAGCATGCTTATGGAACTTGGCCGAGTAGCCGTCCGGCCCAGGGATTTATTATCACCAATGGAGGCGCCTTCCTAATCTCCGTCTCAGTAACAGGTAGTACTATAGCTTCAGCCTCAGCTAGGTTAAGAGTCATGGCGAGGTACGGAGTCACCTCGGCAGGAGCAAGAGGGGTCACGTGGCTAGAACGTCCAAGGATGTCAATGTAGTAACGTAGTAGTTCAGCCCCAATCAGGGTCTTGTCCGAGCCTTTTTCTCGAAGGCGTAAATGATTTCCCTAATTCAATTAGGGTCTTGTCATGGCCCTTTTTCTCTTGGGGGATCGGACCTCGTCCGGAGATTTTCTTCACCCTCATGGGTGATCGGGATTCATTTGGAGATTTTCTTCACCCTCGTGGGTGATTGGGCTTCATTCGGAGATTTTCTTCACTCTCGTGGGTGATCGGGCTTCATTTGGAGATGTTCTTCACCCTCGTGGGTGATCGGGCTTCACTCAGAGATTTTCTTCTCCCTCGTGGGTGATCGGGCTTCATTTGGAGATTTTCTTCATCCTCGTGGTGATCGGGCTTCATTCGGAGATTTTCTTCACCCTCGTGGGTGACCGGCTTCATTTGGAGATTGTCTTCACTCTCGTGGGTGATCGGGCATCATCCGAGGACTTTTCTCACTTTCGTGAGTGATCGGACCTCATTCGAGGACTTTTTTCACTCTCGTGAGTGATCGGGCCTCATTCGAGGACTTTCATCACCCTCGTGGGTGATCGGGCCTCATTCGGGGACTTTTTCACTCTCGTGAGTGACGGGCCTCATTCGAGGACTTTTTTATATCCGCCACAACTGTGGGCTTAGGAGGCCTGCCGCCCGTATGCACCTTCCCCACGCGCTTATACAGATTCATGTGGCGTTCGTCGAATTTGTTCAATCCCTCAGGCGTGTTATACTAGGCCTGTGCGGGCTGCGTAGTTCCAAGAATTCCTGCACTCAAGTTCTCTCAAAGAAAGCGGTGAATGTGCGATTAAGTCCGTAAATACCAGTGCTAATCGAGCATTCATGTTAACTTATTGAAGCCATACAACGGAAACTCAGACAGAGTGTAATCAAGATAAAAGAAAACATCTACATCCCCATGTAATTTCAGCAACTCGGCAACGAATAAAATAGCTACAAGCTAAAGAAAAATAATTCGCCTGCTTGCCGAATTCCGTATTTCATGCATCCAATTCCCAAATAATAGAATGGTTCCTCTCTTCTAACATTTCATCAAGACACCATGATTCTCAGAATTCATATCGTTCAGCTCCCAAAAGGAAATAACAGATTTAGTCAATCACTTAAAATACTTAAAATATTCACTTCATCAATAAATAGCATAGTCGATCATTCCCAAGCACGATATCAGCATTCGAGATAATAAGCATCGTCAACAATTTCTGAGATATCATTATGAGCATTAATATCGGCTTTCGCGTATTTCGAGTCACGTATGAATAATAATCCACCCCAATAGATGTCGATAGCCCGGATAGTAATTCGCCCCAAATAAGTTCAGCAGTTTCACATAAATGTCAAGCCTAAGCACAGTTGAGCAGTCCAGGTGATAATCGATCCACATAATTTTCAGAGTCCCCAGAAAGAACAAAGAGTCCCATAGTAATACTCTTTTTTTTGGAAAGTGTCGCTAAAATAAATGGAAACCAGGGGTACATGACAGCGTACATGATAATGCTCATGACGCACCAAGCAGTAACGAGACAACCGACCAGTCAGTACCAAAACAAGGCAACCCAGACCACCTATAGGTCCCAACAAGACCCAAGCCAACAAAACAAAAGCAATAGGCTTAGTAGGAGTCCAAAACCACATCCATCAACCGGTTTCTGACACCAGATGCAGTGCCAGCAGGGAAGCCAAGCCAGGTACTCAACAGCGCAACAGCACTCAAGAAGCCAAACACGCATAGGGTTGGCGATGGCGGAAACGAGGAAATGCAACTTTGCATCCGCCAGGCTGGTCGGAGAGGCGCACGGGCGCCACCCTAGTTTCCATTAGCGTACGGCAAGGAGTAAACGGGGAGGCACAACCACGAGCCATGACACGCCATAGCGACATCCCGGTTGTAGTCAGCCATAGTCCATCAAGCAGGCCGGCCCTACAGCAACGAAAAACAAATGGGAGGAGCAAGCCGAGGATACAAGTGAGATGGGGGGTGGAATAAAGAAAGAAAGATGTAAGATAGAAGTTATTCTCCCTTTCACCGACGGTGTTGGCGCGCCGTCCCAGCCCACATGCCACCATTACATCCGCTCCACAAACCCGACCTACCAGGCAATGCGCCAAACGCACCGTAGAGCATCCGCCTGGAACTGGTACTTAGGTTTGATAGTTGATAACCGCAGGCAAAGGAGGGTTTCAATCTCGGTAGTAATCTGCTCCGGCATGCGTCGTCGTCCATCATGCCATCGCCTATTCCGCTCCATCCAAAGGTGGTAAACAAGCGAGGCAATGACATGTCATGGTCCCAACCAGGCGAGATGCTTCCCTTTCCAACGATGCGCTGCCCATCTAATCCCCTCAAACCAGTCCCTTCTAGGCCAGCCAAACCTAACCCTGTCACATATAATACGAAGACAACGACTAGTAAAGCTACAATCAAAGAAAAGATGTCTTATCGTTTCCTCCATTTGGTCATCACAAAATGAACATAATGGTGTTCCAGCAGTCGCCGGCACCCAAGCCTTATCACTTGTGGCCATTTAATCTTTGATAGCCATCCATAGAATGAATTCATGCTTAGGGATGGCAAGGGGGCCTCCAAACAGATTGCGCCAGATGACAGCAGGCCTATGCATTCTTAATCCTTCCCTAGCAGACTTAGTCTTGAATTGCCCATCTCCCGTTGCTCGCCAGCGAACTCCATCTTCTTCATCCGGATTCACCTGTGGAAGGAGAGGTGCAAGCTCAATATACTCCACGGTAGTTTGGCCCGGCCAGTTCCAGCCCTCTTCATTGATGACCACACTGAGCTTCGAGTCAATAGGCAGCCCCATGACCATGGGCCCGCGGGGGAATCGCTCAACCATCGGGCCGGGGAGGAGCCAAGGGTCCGTCCAAAGGAACGTGTTTGACCCGTTCCCAATATGAAACTCCAAAAGCGGACGGATGAACTGACGAAGTTTTAGTAGTTTCCTCCGACTCCAAGAAGTTCGAGCATTGGGTCTAATAGACCATAGGGACGTATTATTCAGTCTAGTGCGTTGGATCCAAGCCGCCCAGATGGATGCCTCGTCCCCGCTTAACAGGCTCCATAGGAGACGCAGCATCAACGCTTTATTGTCCGTCTCAAGGGATCTGATTCCAAGCCCCCTTCCTCAGTAGGTAAACAGATATCCGCCAAAGCCACTTTAGCAGTGGAACCCCGCCATAGGAAGGCCCTGAATCGTGACTCGTTAGCCCGGATGACACCCTTGGGAAGCATGAAAACTCCAGCCCAATAGGTATGAAGCCCCAGGAGCACGGATTTAATAAGTTGCACTCGCCCAGCGTAGGATAGTGATTGGTGGGTCCAGGAGCCCAATCGACAGTCAACAGCAGTGATAAGAGGCGCACAGTCAGCAATGGTCAGCCGCGACGTGATCAACGGTACACCCAGGTAGCGTACCGGCAGCGACCCAGTCGAGAACCCCATAATGGCTTGCAATGTTCCCGTACTGGCCTCACCTCTCCTGGAGATGTACATCTCGCTCTTGCCGGGGTTAGCACGAAGGCCCGATATAGTCGCGAAGTGATCTAGGCTCTCCTTGAGATGCGCACGGAACCCTCATGCGCATAAGAGAACAGAAGTAGGTCGTCGGCGAAGGATAGCATTAACATATTTGTGGGTTCGCATCGCCAATGATACCTAAAGCATCCACTTTGCCGAATACGTTCCTGTATAATACCCTGCAAAACATCCATAACCAAGGTAAAAAGGTACGGAGACAGAGGGTCACCTTGCCGAAGACCACGCCACCCTTTGAAATATCCTTCGGGCTTGCCATTGATATTGATAGAAAAGAAAGTAGTCGTGAGACAAGAACGGATCCATCCTATGAAGGTGGGTGGAAATGTAGTGCCTCACGTGTGATCAGGAGGAAGTCCCATTCGACCATATCGTAAGCCTTAGCTAGATCCACTTTGAACGCCACTCTTTCAGGTAGCCCAGTGCTATTATACCCATGACATATTTCTTGAGCCAGAAGGATGTTATCTGTGATACGCCGGCCTGGGATGAATGCCGTCTAAGTAGGATGGACGAGCTTCCCCAAGCATCCCCTGAGTCGGTTGGCAATCACATTCGAGATGACCTTGTAGAGGACATTGCAGCATGATATGGGTCTAAAGTCCCTCGCAGTCCTAGGGTTCTCCCCCTTTGGGATAAGGGTAATAAGCGTCGAATTCAGTTCCCCCAACAGATGACCAGTCCTAAAGAACTCTTTTATGGCGTTCGTGGTATCCGTCGCGATTATATCCCATTCATGCTTATAAAACTTAGCCGAGTAACCATCCGGTCCTGGAGATTTGTTGTCACCTATGGAGAATAGCGCCTTCTTAATCTCCATATCAGTAACCGGCCCCACCAACGAATCTGCTTCTGCCGAGCCAAGGGTCCTGGTGATATAAGGAGCCACCTCTGTGGGAACAAGCGGGGTGACACGATTTGAGTGACCAAGGATGTTTGTGTAGTACTGTAAAATCTCAGCCTTGACGTGTTCTTCACCTTCTATGGTTGCCCCATCGTCATTTCAATCGAGAGAATGCGATTGAAAGCCCTACGGACACTAACCTTCTTAAAGAAGAAAACAGTGCAATGATCTCCATCTTTCAACCAATCAACCTTCGCACGTTGGGCCAAAGCAGAGTGTTCCATATCCACAGCCTTAGCATAAACAAACCTGCACCGTTTCTCAAGGATAAGTAGTTGGGGTTCCATCGGGTGTTCTCCCAGGAGCTCTTGGGCCGCTCCCAGGAAGTGTCTAGCCGCAAAAACATTGCATTCAGGTCCCCCTTGTCACGTCGTAGTTTCCTCAATTCCTGTTTTAGGGCTTTAAGTCTCTTAACAACCCCATACATGGGATACCCCGCCACCTCGCTCTGCCAGATCCCTTCCACTATTGGGATGAACCGTGGATCATGAACAAGGAAATTATCGAACCGGAAGGTAGTACCGCGCACATGTGGTTGGGAGTTCGCTTCCAGGATAAGGGTGAGTGATCAGACGTAGCAGGAGGAGCGCACCTATAAGCCCACTCTCCAAACCTAGCGAACCAGGAAGGGTTCCCGAGCATCCTATCCAAGCGCCTCCAAACCCCGAGGTCCCGCTCTGTTGGTTATACCAGGTGAAGAAAGAGCCTAGTCGAGGCAGATTAACGAGGTCCGCGGAAATCAAGCATGCATTCATATCTTGACAGCCCCGGGTCGGGGCTCCTCCTCTCGCATCCGTTCGATCAGTGATGGCGTTCAAGTCACCCATGACTACCCAAGGGAACAGTTCGCGTGCTTGTGAAGTTGCAGCCAGGTCATCCCAAAGTCCACGCCGATCAGTTCGGAGGTTGTGGCCATACACGAATGTAGTAAAGAAATCCAGGCCCTCAGCAAGGATGGTTTTCAGCGAGAACCGCAAACAGATTATGGTTTTCAGGCATTGGCCTTATAGTGGGGTCATTGCTTGTTGAGCATCCCGCATTGAGCTGTCTCTCCTTTCCTATGGTAGGCGCAGCTGTTCGATTACTAGCATCTCTCTCCCTCTTTTCCTCAGTAGGCGAGTTGTTCTCCTGCACGGCCTTGCCTTTGTCCATCATATGCCATGCGCGTCTTTGTTGTGGCCGTGTGTTACGGCCAGTCGTGGGTGGATTGTGGTGGTTTGGTTGCTCCTCTGGCCGTATAGTACGCCGGCATATCTTCAGAGGTTCCCGTCGTATTGGTCCCGAGGGTCGTGATTGGTTTTGGGGCACGATTCAGGCCCATGGTTCCAAGAGGCGCATATCTTACACTTCTTGGGTCTCGATTCGTACTCAACTTGGACGGGCACTACATGCGAGTCTCTTCCTTCCTCGCTCGGTATTCTGACATTAAATTGATCCACGAAAGGTGTTTCGAGGGATTTCTCCACACAAATGTGGGCGTACTCAAGTCGCTCAGCAGTAGCCGTCATGGCATCAGCGAATAAAGGTTTGCCAATTACGCTTGCCACAATTCCAAGCCCCTCCTGGGTCCACAGCTCCGATGGTACATTGCGTAATTTGGCCCATAGCGGGACAGCCACGAGGTCCTTTTTCTCATAAACAATATTCCGGAACCAAAAAGTCTTGTCAATTATGAATCTTACCCGCATGTTTAATGCTTCATATGGTCGGTCCAAATGTAAATGACAGAGACAATACCACATAATCTCATATTTACCCACGTAAATTAACAAAACTTACAACCGATTCCGAAGTCGCAACCGATGGATATCTGCCATTGTTGATGGGAGGAGTGGCCATGTCCGTCCCAGTTATAGTCACGGTAATCGCCTGCATGGCGCATCTGTTTTACTCCTTCGGGAATCTCGCCTTCTGTTTGTTTTCCCTCTTTTTAGTCGAGCTCACTCCGAACGGATCTCCGTCGATTTGGGCCCTAGACGCCTGGCTCATGGAGAAGATAAAGTAATGACATCAATAATACATAGTTGATACCTTCGGTGGGGCGTGAATGTCGATCTGTCCGATTCTTCGAGATAGTTTGGTTAGGATCTTGTTGTTGGTGACGTGACTTCGATCATCGATTCTGCAGTTGTAACTAGTGTCGAATTCTTCGATGTCGGCGGGTTATTGATCTCGAATGGTGACCACCTCAGCCACGCTTAATTTATTTTCTCAAGAGCCGCGAATTTTCGTCACGGCAATATTGACGACGCCTTTAATCTCGCGTAGGGTTGGCTGCTTTGTTTGATTTCTCGAGGTTGTGCGATTAGGGCTTTCCATCGGTGGTGTGACTTTAATCGTCGATTTCTACGGCCGTGGTTGGTATAGGATTCTTCGTCAACAGCGTGATATTAATCTTTGATGGTGGTCGTGTTGAGTTCCTCGGCAACTGACGGGACCTTGATCGTGATTTGCCTCTCTTTCTAACTTCTTTCCTAGACTGCTCGGGTGTCCCTCCCAGACAGCTGTTCAGGATGCTGCTCATCTGCTTTTGTCAATTAGCTGTTCGGGACGCTGCTGGGCTGCTTTTGCCAGACAACTGTTTGGGATACTGTTGGCTGCTCTTGCCTGGGATATGTTCGGGATGTTGCTCTGCTGGTCTTGCCAGGTAGCTGTTCGGGATGTTGGTGGGCTGCTCTTGCCTGGGATCTGTTCGGGATGTTGCTCTGCTAGTCTTGCCAGGTAGCTGTTCGGGATGCTGCTCGCCTGCTCTTGCCAGGTAGCTGTTTGAGATGTTGCTCGGCTGCTCTAGGGCAGCTGTTCGGGATGCTGCTCGGCTCCTCTTGCCAGGCAGCTGAGATGCTGCTGGGCTGCTCTTGCCAGACAGCTGTTCAGGAAGCAGCTGGGCTGCTCCTGCCAGGCAGCTGTTCGGGACAATGCTCTTGCCTATGTCAGATTCTGCTCTTCCTGCCTGATTGGCCTTCTTACTCCTTCCTGTTTGTTCTCTTCCCAATCGGGGTTATTTCATCCGCGCTCTTTTCTGGAGGGTAAACAACATCTCCTCTATTCGAGAAAATTTTACAGGTGGAGCCCAAACATGTGTTTGATTTCGCAGTGTATCGTGTTGTGTTCCTCGATAATCGACGGGATTTTGATCTCAGGAGGCAACCACCCCGCTCCGCCTCAAGCTCCTCTTCCTGGTTGGGAATCATCTTTCCTTGACCTCAACCCCTCTTCTTTCATCAACTTTTCTTCTTCTTCTTCTTCTTCTTCTTCTTCTTCTTCTTCTTCTTCTTCTTCTTCTTCTATGCAAAATGCGGCTCTCCAACTCCAATCTACCAGATAGAGCGGATATACAGAACTCGAGAAGAACTCACTGAGGGTGATCTACTGTATCTCCGAGGTTTACAATCTCTATGAGATGTACGCATAGAATTACAAGGATCCTCAAGGCTTCATCAAGAAGGAAGGGCTCGAGGGACTCTATAGGTTCATGGTGCGCCAAGTCAAGTTCTTTGCTGCACTGACCTTCAGATGGCTCTGGAGAGCAACATGAAGAAGGTCAACATGACCGCTCCACGCAATAAAGGACCTGAGGTCGAATGGCTTTCCAATAATCACTTACACATAAGCTCAGTCTTAGGAATCACCTACCACAATCCAATTGCTAGGAAGAATAGGTTGATGCTGAAGACTGGGATCCAAAAATTCTGTGATGGGACGCTCAAGGCAATTAGGAAAAATATAGAGAAGAGATTGGAAGAGATCAACAAAGATACCATGCTGCTTCTGCATAGGTTCGTGAAAGAGCAACCTCTTCTGATGGAACTACTTGAAGCAATCGAGGAGCGATTGGAGCTGAGAAACTCCATAATGAACTAGAGCATGCGTTGGGCTTGCGCAATTCATTCTACGCCCGACGAGGACAGATAGTGCAGAAGAGCAATCAAGCACAAAGAGGGAGAATGTAGAATATACTTAGAGTTGTGCTTTTATTTTATTATATGTCCTTGTAATTAGGGGCTTTTATTATATTTGTCCTTAGATTATGACTAGATTGTTATTTATACCAAGTACGTTTGGTATGAATACATTTGTAATCGTTGTGCTTAATTCGAGAAAATAGTTGAATTGATCCGAAAGGCTTTGCATTCGAATTCTAGAGAGAGAAACAGAAGAAACATTCGCACACAAAACGATTCTCTCTCGTGTTCTTCATCGAATGCTTTTTGATCGAAATTCATTCTTATAAATTCTAGTCGATTACCTTAGAATTGTAGTCTAGGATCATAGGAGTTGATAATTGGGGACCTAACATATTATGTCCATCTGTTCTATAGGATCGATTTACCACGCTCATGATAGGGATTTGAAGTCTTGTGCGTGGGTGTTCCTGGAGACAAAGTATAAACTCTTAAAATGATATTTCTTGTTATTGCAACACACACCCTAATGAATTAGGGTCTGGGGGTATATATACCACATGAGTTGGTATATTATACCCATAGTAACTAAGAACTAGAATATTACAAACTAGTCCAAAGTTAACTAAATAGAGAAAAAACCATACAAAGATAAAACAATGAAATTGAGCACTAGAAAATATTCCAAACACTAAATATGTAATAGAACGACGTATAGAGGAGTCAGCGTCGATTGACTGAGGAGGAAGACCAGTTGAATCGTAGCACGAAATGAGCGTGTGAAATCCAAGTTCCATCACGACGAGAGCCACCTATTACGGAAAAGAATTCCTTGAATCTTGACAATAGGATTGCTGAAGGCGGGAAGCGAAAATTCTCATACAAACGGAGCAGTCTCAAAATGGAAGTCTTTATGAATGACCCATCAGATGAATTCCAAGAAAGCGAGTCGGATAACGACGAATAGGAAGAAGGCTATGCCTCAGATAACGTTCGCTACACGAAAGAACAACTCAAAAGCTTTTGCAAACCTTGGAAGACAGCACTTATCATTAAGGTCCTAGGGAAAAGGTGGGATACCAATATCACAATAGACGTCTAAACACCCTATGGCGTATGCGTGGAGGCTTCACTTCTCTCTGAAAGACGATCGTGACCGTGTGCTTCTTTGTTAGGTCCCTAGATTATCAACTCTAAGATCATAGGCATGAATTCTAAGGCAATCGATGATAATTGTATAAATTGTATTTCGATCGAAAACCTTTCTATGAAGAACATGAGAGAGAATCTTTTAGTGTGAGAAAGTCCTTTGCTGTTTATACCAAACAAACTAGGTATAACTAACAAGATAGTCCTAAACTAAGGACAAATACAATAAAAGCTTTTAACTACGAAGATGCTAACAAAATCAAAGCACAATTCTACAGTGTATTCTACATTCTCTCCCTTTTTGCTTGATTGCTATTCCCCGCTGTCTGTTCTCGCCAGGCATATAACGACCTGCGCAAGTCCAGCGTAGGCTCGTAGTTCCTTATTATGTCACTCAGCTCCAGTCGCTCCTCGATGACTTCAAGTAGTTCAGTCAGAACGGTTGTACTCTCACAAATCTATGGTGGGGATGCATGGTGTCTTTATCAATTTCTTCCAATCTCTCCTTGATATCTTCCTGATTACTATGAGTGTCCCATCACAGAATTGTTGATCTCAGTCTTCAGCATCAATCTAGTCTTGTTAGCAATTGGATTGTGGTAGGTGATTGCTAAGACCGAGCTCAAATAAATGTAGTTGTTGGGAAGCCCTTCGACCTCAGGTCCTTTATTGAATGGAGCGGTCATGTTGACCTTCTTCATGTTGCTCTCCAGAGCCATCTGAAGGTCGTGTGCGGCAAAGAACTTAACTTGGCGCACCATGAATGTATGTAGTCCCTCGAGCCCTTCCTTCTTGATAAAGCCTTGAGGATCCTTGTATTTCTCTACATATAGTTGGTAGAGATGGTATACCTCCTCAGCAGGAAGGTATGGTAGATCGCACATGCTTAACTCTTCTCGAGTTCTGTCAATCCTCTCTATGACCTAGATTGATGTTGGAAGACATCCTTTCAGTAGACACTTATCAGCTGACAGAATGGAGATGAGTTCTTGAAATGGCTCTTCAGCTGATTTTTAGGAATCCCCAGTCTTTGATCAGGTCTAAGTTGGGTTAGCATCCAAAGATAGGTCATCCTTTTCTGCTGATCCCAGCGAGAGATGCCTCTGAGCTTGAACTCGACTTCTTTATTTTGTCCGATGACCTCCATATCTGCTGAAGAACTTCTTCTAGGAATGGGATTTCTATCATTATGTTTTCCCACGGTGTGTCGACTCGAACGGTCCCTGGAGTTAGTCTCGAAGGGGCATCCGTTCATTGAGCAATCAGCCCTGGAAGCCTTGGGGGATCAAATCACAGTCATCACCTTCCTGAAGTTCTTCGTCTTCTTATAGAACTAAGTCGACCGAAGCTGGTTGTAGACTTAAGTCTTTGTCTTTGAATCATGTCGGGCATACTGTGGTGTGGCGACCGTACTTTTCTAACTAGGATTAGTGGCGGATTTCCGCAACGTAAGCCGCGGAAGGCCCGTCTAATTTAAAACTTTTTCCTAGAATAATATACATTACGACAAAATGTCGTCTACATAGTCAATCTATACAAAGGCCGTAGCCCCAAAATAATAAAATAGCAAAAACCCTAACGCCACTCACAGGTCGCATCCATGTACCGCCCCACCCTCAAAAGTCCGTGGAGCACCGCCACCAGCCGCCTCAGTCTTGACGCGTATCGGCGTCAGACTCAGTGCCTACAACACGTAAACACTGAGCAATTTGCCCTGTAGGTGAATAAAATGCATGTATGCAAGTGTGCACTCAATCCCAATCCCAATATCTCACATGCCATGCACACTCTTTCTTTTCCCACATTCCTATCACCCATCACAATATGAGGCCCATGGTTAGGCTCACGCGCGTAATAAATATCATGGGTGGTCACGTGATTCCACCCGTAATCAGCGATAAGCTACGCCGGTAGTGCACTGATCGATCACGTCAATGGCCACCTACCAGGTCGTCTCTTCCACAATAAATCATGGGCAATGACACCTATATCCATATATATATAATCATCTGGCGTTTTGCACCTCGAACCGACCACATCCGAGTAGACAGATCGATCACGTCTGTCTCGGCCAGGTAATCTGTGAGCCTAACAAATCGTCACAATAATCTCAATCTACCCCACTTAACAATATCTCGAATCACAGTATTTTCTAAAGAAGCATAAGTTGCAAAAAATCGGATTACACCTCCAGTGTGTGCAATTTTCACACAGTTGGCGATTTTTTCAAATTTTCGAAGGTTTCCATCGCGGTTTCAGCACCGATCGTCGTCGTTTCCGGTCCTTCTTGACTGGCCGACGATCATCTGTGGTTCTTGGACTGGGTGCTGCGATGGCGGAGGATGTTTCGCCTAGGGTTTTGGCGATGGTGGAGATGGAGAGTGAGCGAAATCCGGTTGACACGGCAGCGACGGGCAATATGGCGATGCCAACCATGCCTGATTTGGATGCTCTTGCCGCGTCATATCCTGAATTCGCGAGTTGTTTTGATGGTGCACGGTTTCGTTCTTTGATGAGCACGGTTCATGGATCTACAGTGGCCAACTCTGATGGGGAGCGCCGATCTGCCATGGGACGACCTGAGTGCGCAAAGGCTGCTAGGGTTTCTGCAAATTCTGATAAATCTGATGCGGCTGTGGTTACGGGTCTGATGGGAAGGGGGACCATCCCGTCTCAGGGGCCGCGGGTTCCTACTACGGCGATCAATCAGAATTTGGCGGGGGGTCGCATTGGGCCTGGGGCTTCGGCGGGATCTCCGCCTATGCGAACTGGCATTACTGTTCCGCTCAAGGGTATCCTTCGGAATCATAACCGCCGACAGCAATGGGGACGACCTGGGACACCGCCACCTCAGCGTATGATGGCTCGGCGGTTTGTGGATATGGGGTCCGTGACATCTGATGAGCCGGTGGATGAGGAGATAGTCGTTGAGGAGGGTGGGGCTGCTCAGCCCGGTTCGTCCCCACACGTCAAGGCCACCGCCGAATCGTCGTCGCCCTCAGCGTCGTTTGCTGATGTAGTGGTGGGGAAAGCTAGGGCTGATACGACATCCCACAACGTGGGTATACTGGGAGAGAGAGGGGACCTAGCACGGTTAGCGCTTGACTATGTGGCGCCTAAGTCGACAAATGCTGGTATATCCGTTGTGGCCCCTTCCTGGGACGTGGCAAAACAAGGGATTGCAAGGTGGGACCATACCTTGGTTGGATATTTCCTTGGGCCGAAACCATACTTCCCATTCGTCGACCGGTTTGAGAGGGCACGATGGACTGGCTTGGTGGAGGTTCGAGCCACTAGAAATGGTTTTTTCCGGTTTTGCTTTGAATCGGCCACGGCTATGACTGAAGTGTTGGAAGGTGGCCCGTGGCTCTTGCATGGCCAACCGCTGTTCTTAGAAGTGTGGCTGGAGAGGAAGGATCTCGTGGAGGTTCCCCTTTGGGTGAAACTGTGGAATGTGCTAAGTGAATTTTGGACTAAAGCGGGGTTGGGTGTGGTAGCTAGTGGTGTTGGTAGGCCTTTATTTGCCGATGGGATTACGGCCAAAGGAGAGCGTATTGATTATGCGCGTGTGTGCATCATGAAGCTGCTTGACACGCCGTTTGTTGAGAAGGTGGAAATTGAGATCCCAACTGCCGAAGGATGTGTATCGGGTACGGTTTTGGTGAGGGTTGAATAAGAGTGGAGGCCGACTAGGTGCAACCACTGTGCGACATGGGCCCATGGGAACACACACTGCCCCAAGAGGCAACCAAGCCCGGCGCCTCTGCGGAAGCCTAATACGCCGGGGCCGAGACAGAAACACCCGACAACTGGTCGGCCAGCCCCTCTCGATGCTCGTGTGGTGGTTCATGATAGACCACGTATTCAAGGACCGCCTCGTGACCATTCACGACAAGGTCGAGGCCGAGCTCCCCAAACTGCAACGTCCTATACAAAGTAATTTCGAAGGTTTTGGCTAATCGGTTGAAATCAGTGCTGGGAGGGCTGGTCCACGCATCGCAGACGGCATTTATACCTGGAAGGCGCATCAGTGATAATATACTTCTGGCACAGGAACTTTGCCTAGGGTACACCAGCAAAGGCCGTCCCCCACGGGCTATGCTTAAGGTCGATCTAGCCAAGGCCTATGATAAGGTGGAATGGAGTTTTTTGCTGACGACGATGCAGGCGATGGGATTCCACCCACGATATATTGAGTGGATACGGAGCTGCTTGACAACGACCACTTTTTCCATCAACCTTAATGGGAGACCGGCAGGGTTCTTTGCTGGAAAGAGAGGAATGCGCCAAGGGGACCCCATTTCACCATACCTCTTCACCCTCGTCATGGAGGTGCTCCATGGCCTTGTGGAGTGTCATATACAGGCGGAACCGCTCTTTCGCTATCACTGGCGTTGTGAGACCACTTCGCTCCCCATGTTGGCCTTCGCGGATGATCTCCTCCTTTTCTGCCATGCAGATCCTATCTCTGTAGGGGTGCTGAAGGAGGCTCTGATGACATTCTCTCAGATGTCTGGGTTACACCCTTATCCGGACAAGAGTGAGGTTTACATTTCACGGAGGGCGGAGGGCATCAAGGCCCAGCTACTGTCTATGACGGGATTTTGCGCAGGCCGCCTGCCAGTGCGTTACTTGGGGTCCCACTGATTGCTTCACGCCTTACTCTCAGCGACTGTGCACCACTGTTGCAGCGGGTGGATTCTCGTCTAGGATCGTGGCTGAATCAGTCACTATCTTACGCGGATAGGGTGCAGCTCATTAAATCTATCCTTCAGGCATTACACGTCTATTGGTCTGGGGTCTTCTTGCTGCCCAAGGGAATCATCCGTGCCTTGGAAGCACGATTTCGTCGATTCTTGTGGGGTGGTGCCTCGGCCAAGGTAGCTTGGGATGATGTTTATCTGCCAGTTAATGAGGGCGGGTTGGGGATTCGCTCGATCGCTAATGACAATAGGGCTCTTCTGGTACAGCTTCTATGGAGGGTAATCAGCCGGCCTGATGACTCGATCTGGGTGGAGTGGTTGTACAGCACACGACTGCATACGCGATCGCTTTGGACCATCACCATCTCGGCTAACACTGCATGGAGCTGGAGGAAGCTGATGCAGTTAAGGCAGGTGATTCTACCCTTCATTGATTTTTCTATTGGGAATGGTTCGTCGTTGTTATTATGGGAAGACCCATGGCTACGGGCTGTCCCATTATTGGAGAGCTATCCTAGAGGCCCACTGGCGATGGGGCTGCCAGCAGGGACCCGCCTAAGCTCTGTCATCGACCACCAAGGCTGGAATTGGCCAGGACAGTCGGCGGTGGAGTATTTGGATTTTAGTCCGCACCTTCCACGGGTTCAGCCTAATTGAGCCGATGCTATTTGTTGGAAGGGAGCGCCAGATGGCCGACCGACGACACGACTGATTAGGGAGTCCTTACGCGTACGAAGGCCTATTCTACCTTGGGCGTCCTTGTTTGGGGGGCCTTTGAAGATCCCTCGACATGAGGTCATACTGTGGTTTGCCATCCGCGATCGTTTATCGACTAGAGATAAGGCCTGGGTGGCACAGCGCGCTGGAACCCCTGCTTGTGTTCTCTGTGACGCGCTGCATGTTGAGACTGTGCAACATTTATTTTTTGATTGTCGATTCTCACGCAACTGTGTTCGGATGCTGAGGCAGAAGATCAGGTGGGGATGGCCGTATCGGGACTGGGGGCAGGGTATACGGTGGGCTGCATTGCGATGGCGTGGCCATCATCTCCTACCGTTCGCCTACCGTCACGTCCTTGCTTCGTTGGTATATCACATTTGGCAGGCACGCAACAACCGCTGGAAGGAGGGGGCTATCACGACTCCAGATAGGCTGGTTGCTGTTGTCCTCGATATGGTTTGTATGCGGCTTACTGGGACATCGCCCAAGTTCGATCTACAGAGAGCAGCCATTCGACGTCTCTGGCGAGTAGCTTGGTAGTGAGTTGGATGTTTTAGCTTTCGTTTTGTTGGTCTATGCCAGTAGTCTGGTACTGGTTTGCACGTGAGGAGTCACACCCTCACTCATCTGTACATTTAGCCCCTTTATATATATACACGGAACTTACTCCAAAAAAAACAATATCTCGAATCATCATCGTATCAATACGGTGGAAACCATCTCTCAATCTGACGTGATATGCACGTGCCATTCATATAATCGTAATAACACATAAAAACATGGTTTCACATAAAGCATATATAAATCATGTAAATCACGTAAGTCAAAGAAATCATCGAATCACATAAAGCACATAAATCACATATGTGTTTACGCATTGTAGAAGGATGATCCACCTACATGTCCTTCTGCTAAAATCAGTCAAGAGATCTGGTATCCGTAAAGGTCGAACCTCTAAATAAATAAATATTATTAGTAGATGTGCTAGTTCTCGAAAATCCCTAACATTTATGAAAATCTAAAAATAATGAAATCCCTCAAAATAAATAAATCCTAAAATATCGAAATTCCTTGTAAATGTCGGCATCCATCAAATCTCGAAATCTTACAGATGTCGAGATCTTTAGTGAATTTGTCGAGATCTTTTCAAAGGTAAATGTCGAATCTTATGTTGGGAAAGCAATGTCGAGGTCATCAAGTATATCGACATCCTATAAATGTCGAGCCCTTAGAAATGTCGAGACCTCCATATACATACAAATAATATCGAGATTTGTTAAGGAAATTAAATGTCGAAATGTAGAACTGTGCTTTACACATAAATCATATCAAGTTTTATAAATGTCGAGACCTATCATCTCGAGATCTTTTCATGTGAAAAACTATCAAATCTCGAGTTCTTTCTATTACATATATCTCGGCATCTATCCTATTTATCTATTTCGAAATCTATCAACATCTTTCTATATGTACCTCTCGACTTTCTATGCTAGTCTCGACATCTTCTATGCTTAGCATAACTCATGTATCGAGATCTATTCCAAACATATGAAAACAACTACAGTTCTTGTCGGGACTATTTTCTTTTCCAATCCTCATTAAGCATCTATCGAACTTATCCCTCCTTAATAATTTCATGCACTGAAAATATTTTAAATACTAAGGATATCGAAAGCTGATCTTGTTGAAGAAGCGAGACTTTGCAAAATCTCTATCGATGTTCTATCTAAAACCCTTAAAGTTCCAAGCTATTTATCTTACTGTAATAACAACCGTGTTTAATAAGTTAAATGCTAAGGATGGAGAAACTATACCTTGGCTAATAATCACCTCAACTCCTTCTCGTGTTTGATTCTCAGATTTGCGATGGAATTCTTTTCAACTGTTCGATGTTCTTCACTATTTCTTAGTGTTTTCTTCCTCAAATGACGTGATGGTATTAGAATTAGTTGATAAGTATTCTTCATCGAAATTACCAAATCGATTAGACAAGGTAGTGATCTCATTTTCCTAAGTCTTACGTTACTTTTTCATCTTATCTCCATTAATTGGGCCTAGTTTCAAATATTATGTGAAGCCCAACTAAGTTATTCTATTATATATTTGTATTTAAGTTCTTTGATCAAATTCGAAATTAATTCCGAGCTAACGAAATTAATAAATTCATAGTTTCATTGTGCAACTTTAAATTTCGTGATCCTATTTCTTACTCTGAAAAATCAGTATACAGATAATTACAACAAAATCCCGTATTAATTTTACGGGTATTACATCCCTCCCCCTTAAAAGAATTTCATCCCCGAAACTACGCCGACTGGAATAAGTCGGGTAAAGATTCCTCCGATTCTCTTACCAATTTATCGATTATCTAAATTATCTATGTCTAGACTCGCCAACATATTTTCTATATTCTCTAGGCATACGTGTTCCCATTCCTACCACGCTTCCGCTGCGCACTCTAGGCAATAAGAAGTTTTAGAAATAGGGGCAAACCCTGGAATCAGATCTATCCTAAATCGTATTTCTCGATTAAGGGGTAACTCCGGAAGATAATTGGGAAATACGTCAGCATACTAATTAACTATCGGTATGCTTTTCAGTTCTGGCTGAGGTAATTCCTCCGCCTTCACCATAATGGGAAAAGTCTCACAGCCTGATCTTAATAGTCGTTGAGCCTTCAAACGGAAATTCGCGGAACACTATTCTTACTCGCCTTACCCGAAAAATGAATACCTCTTCTTCGGGCACATGAGATATTACGACCTTCTTGTTACAATCTATAATGGCTCTATATTTCGAAAGCCGATCTATCCCAAAGATGACATCATAGTCATTCATTGGGATCACAATTAGGTCGACGCTCAATTTTCTATCCTCAATGTTCACGGAGTATTCTTTTAGCACTTGGTTAGTGCGTGTAGGATTTATGTACGGCAGAGAAACTATATAGTTGCACTTAAATAAGGTAGGAGAGATCCTACCCCTTCCTCTTGGCCGACACGAACGAATGTGTGGCCCCAGAGTCACTTAACACAGGAAGAGGCACACTATAGATGGTTAACGTACTCGTCACTAAGGAGGGATCCGTTTCAGCCTCCTCGTTTGTTAATGTAGAAACTCGCACTGGCACTAGAGGAGGTCGGATCAGGGTTTGATTCGGAACTTGAGGCACATTCACGTGACACGTTCTAGCAAAATGCCCAACCTTTCCGCATCGAAAACACTGTGGAGTCAGATCTGGTCCTGTTCTCTGACATACGCCGTAGTGGTGACGTCCGCACTGCTTACACTGCGGTACGATGTTTGGGGGTCGGTTTGGAACGTTAACCGGTCCTTGGTTCGGCCTTGCTCGCCAATTCTGTTGACCCTGCTGATCTCCGTGATAGTTTGGTGCCTTGCCAAAGAACTGGCGTTTCTGGTTTCCTTCTCCTTGTTGTCCTTCTGCTTTCCGGTTTGCGTTCTGCGCCATTGCAATTCTGCTCTCCGCCTGCTCGGCTAGGATTGCTCGCTCCGCGATGCGTGCGTATGTCTTCCCCTCGGTGTCGTACATACTCACGTTTCGGAAGATCTCGGTTTGAGACCTTCCAGAAAACGCTCGATCTTGAGCTCGTCGGTAGCTACTATATGTGGCGCAAACCTCGAGAGTTGCTCGAACTTACGGATATAATCTGCCACCGACATTCCTCTTTGTTTGAAATTGATAAATTCGTTCAGCTTCCGCGTCCTATCCGGCGCCGTAAAATACTTTCCTCGGAAGAGTGTTTTGAACCTCTCCCAGGTCATCGTAGTGGGATCCTCGAGTACCTGAATAGTATCCCACCAGTAACCCGCGTTCCCACGTAACATGAAGGTGGCACAAGTCACCTTCTCTGTATCAGGTAGATGGCTAACGCGAAACATACTTTCGATAGTTCTGAGCCAATCCTCCGCGTCAGTAGGATCGGTAGCCTCCTCGAAGGTAGGGGATTTAGTCTGCGGAACCTCTCCCCAGCCGCTTCTATACGTTCTAGTCCCGGGGATGCATGACGTTTAGAAGAGTTCTGTCGGTGAATGAGATCATTGATCTGATGTGACTGTCGCCGGATCAGATCGGTCAACTAATGGATGATAGAATTAGGTGGGGATTCAAATCCCGCCCTACGACTAGAACTGCCTACCTCTCTACGTCCCTTCGGCATTTTTAACTAATTCTACAGTCATTCATATAAAACACATATATCAAATAACACGTAATCAAATAATCAATTTTTTTGAACTTACAGGCTAGGCTGGTTCTCCATGCTTTTGAGCGGCATTACATGGACAGTCTACAGAATCTGCAACCGAGGCTCTGATACCACCTGTGGCGACTCTACTTTTCTAACTAGGATTAGTGGCGGATTTCCGCAATGTAAGCCGCGGAAGGCCCGTCTAATTTAAACTTTTTCTTAGAATAATATACATATACGACAAAATGTCGTCTACATAGTCAGTCTAAACAAAGGTCGTAGCCCCAAAATAATAAAATAGCAAAAACCCTAACGTCGCACCACAGGTCGCATCCATGTACCGCCCCGCCCTCAAAAGTCCGTGGAGCACCGCCACCAGCCGCCTCAATCTTGACACGTATCGGCGTCAGACTCAGTACCTACAACACGTAAACACTGAGCAATTTGCCCAGTAGGTGAATAAAATGCATGTATGCAAGTGTGCACTCAATCCCAATCCCAATATCTCACATGCCATGCACACTCTTTCTTTTCCCACATTCCTATCACCCATCACAATATGGGGCCCATGGTTAGGCTCACGCGCGCAATAAATATCATGGTTGGTCACGTGATTCCACCCGTAATCAGCGGTAAGCTACGCCGGTTGTGCACTGATCGATCATGCCAATGGCCACCTACCAGGTCGTCTCTTCCACAATAAATCATGGGCAATGACACCCGTATCCATATATATAATCATCTGGCGTTTTGCACCTCGAACCGACCACATCCGAGTAGACAGATCGATCACGTCTGTCTCGGCCAGGTAATCTATGAGCCTAACAAGTCGTCACAATAATCTCAATCTACCCCACTTAACAATATCTCGAATCATCACCGTATCAATACGGTGGAAACCATCTCTCAATCTGACGTGATATGCACGTGCCATTCATATAATCGTAATAACACATAAAAACATATAAATCATGTAAATCACGTAAGTCAAAGAAATCATCGAATCACATAAAGCACATAAATCACATATGTGTTTACGCATTGTAGATGGATGATCCACCTACCTGTCCTCCTGCTAAAATCAGTCAAGAGATCTGGTGGAATCCGTAAAGGTCGAACCTCTAAATAAATAAATATTATTTGTATATGTGCTAGTTCTCGAAAATCCCTAACATTTATGAAAACCTAAAAATAATGAAATCCCTCAAAAAACCCTAAAATATCGAAATTCCTTGTAAATGTCGGCATCCATCAAATCTCGAAATCTTACAGATGTCGAGATCTTTAGTGAATTTGTCGAGATCTTTTGAAAGGTAAATGTCGAAATCTTATGTTGGGAAAGCAATGTCGAGGTCATCAAGTCATATCGACATCCTATGTCGAGCCCTTAGAAATGTCGAGACCACTATATACATACAAATAATAACGAGATTTGTTAAGGAAATTAAATGTCGAACTGTGCCATGGAGGATGTCGAGATCTATAAACATTGCGAAAGGTAGATCTCGAGAGACTTAAAGATTAGATGTCGAGATGTTTCAGATCAGATGTCGAGATTTTATAATCATCGCTTAAAAATGTCGAGATTCTATATCGATATCCTTAAGCAATGCCGACATCATACAAATGTCGAAATACAAATGTCGAGCTCCTTTGTTGAAAAGCAAATGTCGAGATATTCATTAGAATGTCGAAATCATTAATTCATAGTCTATCGAGATCCTCACTCATTAAATGTCGAGAAAACAAATGTCGAGATCTATGAGTTTGCCGAGATCTTTGGAAAACAAATGTCAGGGTCATATCAAGTTTTATAAATGTCGAGACCTATCATCTCGAGATCTTTTCATGTGAAAAACTATCAAATCTCGAGTTCTTTCTATTACATATATCTCGACATCTATCCTATTTATCTATTTCGAAATCTATCAACATCTTTCTATATGTACCTCTCGACTTTCTATGCTAGTCTCGACATCTTCTATGCTTAGCATAACTCATGTATCGAGATCTATTCCAAACATATGAAAACAACTACAGTTCTTGTCGGGACCATTTTCCATTCCAATCCTCATTAAGCATCTATCGAACTTATCCCTCCTTTATAATTTCATGCACTGAAAATATATTAAATACTAAGGATATCGAAAGCTGATCTTGTTGAAGAAGCGTGACTTTGCAAAATCTCTATCGATGTTCTATCTAAAACCCTTAAAGTTCCAAGCTATTTATCTTACTGTAATAACAACCGTGTTTAATTAGTTAAATGCTAAGGATGGAAACTATACCTTGGCTAACAACAAGTAGTTTAATTAGTTCCTATTTCTTAGTGTTTTCTTTTCTACTGTTCGATATTCTTCACCATTTGTTGGTGTTCTCTCTTGTTGGCTTGGTCTTGTAGGGACCTGGTTGGTGTCTGGGCTGGTTTTGGTTTTGTTGTGCTGTCTGGTCGGTAGTCTGTTACCGCTTGTTGCGTCGTGAGCGTTATCATGTACGCTGTCCATGTACTCCTGTTTCTTTCGTTTTAGTGAACACTTCCCAAAAAAAAAAAAATTAGTAGATAAGTATTCTTCACCGAAATTACCAAATTGATTAGACAAGGTAGTGATCTCATTTTCCCAAGTCTTACGTTACTTTTTCATCAAATCTTATCTCCATTAATTGGGCCTAGTTTCAAATATTATGTGAAGCCCAACTAAGTATTCTATTATATATTTGTATTTAAATTCTTTGATCAAATTCGAAATTAATTCCGAGCTAACGAAATTAATAAATTCATAGTTTCATTGTGCAACTTTAAATTTCGTGATCCTATTTCTTACTCTGAAAAATCAGTATACAGATAATTACAACAAAATCCCGTATTAATCTTACGGGTATTACATGTGGGTCATCCACTGTCCGTCCAAAATATACTTGTCGAGGACTTCGTGTGGATCGACTCCAAGTCTTGATGTTTCCGACTGGTCTGGAGCGGTCGAGCTTGAAGGTGCTTGAGTTTCAGTCAGGGCTAAGAGCATATCGACACTTGCTTCATCTTTCGAAAGCAAGGGGCTTGTGGGTGCAAAATATGGTGTGGGCGGAGGCATTCTTATGGAGGGTGGTTCGATTTGGGTTAGGGTTATAGTATGGTGGTTTGGGATTGTGATCGGGTTGTGGGTCGTGAGATATCAGTGGCTCCCGTGCTTGTCTGAGCAGAGCCCGAGCCTTGTCCTTGGCCGCTTGTAGAAGTCCTTGGCCTTATCTCCCACTCATGGTGATCCTGATCGTCAGGGTCGTCATGTCGGCGTTTGGAGTGGGAGCGTTGGCCGCGGCATGATTGCATAGGCGGGTCAGGACGATCCACCAGACGGTTGTAGAGAGCTTCCTCTTGAGGCCGATTAGTCGGGCTAACATGATATCGTGAAGCTCGCTTAGGGGTGTTGTGTAGGTTGATGAGTATGGGAGATTGGATGGGTGGGTTGGAGGATGGGTTGTGAAGGTGTGAGGTTTGTGACTGTGGCGACCCTCACTTTCTAATCATTTTTAATGACGGATTTTCGCAACGTAAGTCGTGGGAGACCCGTCTAACAAAAACTTTTCCTAAAATATGATATATTACTACAAAACCTAGTCTACACCGTCTTAATTATACAAAGGCCGAAGCCCCAAAATATATTCCTATCAAAATATATCCTAACATCGCTCCACATGTCGTCATCCATGTACAGCCTTGCCCCCAAAAGACCCTGGAGTACCGCCGTCAGCCCGCCTTAGTCGTGACGTTTCTCAACGCCCGACTTTATCGTACCTACAACACATAAAACGTGGGATGAGCTTATAAAGCTCAGTAAGTAGAAACCATGCAATGCACGTGTCCTAAAACGCAAAGGCATCCGCGCCAATGATTCCTAATCGTATCATGTAATTTGTGTCTTGAAATTCATGTCATGAAATTCGTGTCTTGTCTTATCTTGTAGTTCATGTCTTGTCTTATGGTTCGTGTCTTGTCTTGTCTTATAGTTCGTGTCTTGTCTTGTAGGGCCCATGGCTTATCTTGCTATGCACCATCATGGAGCAGAAACTCATTAAGGGTAAATAAATATGGAAGTGGCAATACCCACTCATGGGAGACTAACCCTAGGGCGCCTTTTCTGTCCCAAGGTGGTTTCATACGCCACGCAGACGATACTTCCACTGAGAGGCTAATCCTAAGGCGTCTTTTCAATCCCAATGTAGTTTATCGATCCCACGGACGGTCACAATGGAAGACTCACTCTGAGGTTGCTGACACCGATTTTAGCCTTGATGCCGTTTGTTTCCTCAGGGTGCGTCCTCCAAGTCATAACCTTCCGCCACATGCATGCCCTTGCCTTGAGACATCTCATGTCGTGAAATTGGTGACCTAAAATCACCATGGTAGCATAGAGGAGCAATTAAATGCAAACTTTTATCGTGTTTAAGCAATCATACGTGTACTATGCTCATGTCTTGTAACTTCGTGTACGCACGTGATAATGCGTACGTGAATAAAGCCGAAGTGCTTGTCATGCCATTTCATGTAATAATTAATTCACGTAAGTAAATAAATCACATAAGGGTTCACGTGAAGTCATAGCAGCATATAATCATGCATTCAAGCACGTAACCATGTAATTCATGCACATATAATTTATGTGTTGTAGATGGGATTTCCACTTACCTGGTACTCCTTAGCTATTTTATTTAGCGTACTGAAAATCGCTAATCTTCGAATCCTAAATATAGAAACATATAGAATTAGGGTTTGTTAGTCTAATTTCAATTTCGTAAAATGGCTTAATTTAGAAAACCCTAGTTTTGATTTTTATAAATTTCGATACCCTAAAGTTTCGAACTTGACCTAAATTGAAAAGATATCATTTAGAAATTCATGAGAATCTCGAATTGTATAGTGACTTAAATCTCGGCATGAATTTTTTTAATCTCGACATGTACCTACAAATGGATTTCGATATAGGATATAGAATATAAAATAAATTTGGAGATATGTTTGTTGACATCATGAACACGATATTGAGATTGATTAAGCAGACTTCGACGTGGACTTCGAGATTATATACAAAGATTTCGAAATCATTCTTGAAGTGGATCTCGACATCTATTCCGACTTTTAGTTGTGGGATTTCGACATTGTAAATAAGATGTCGATAGGTTTTATAAGAATTCAATATCTAACAGTACTTAATGATTTCGATATATATACACATGTCTCGACACTTTTAATTCTATATGAAGACCTCGAGATGTATATTGGGATTGTAGATAAGATGTCCATATCATATTCAAGATATATTTTGAGATATAAACTTCGACATTTAATCAAACATACTCCTGACATTGATCTCGAGCTAGATTCGAGATCTTATTTCAATTTTTTGGTTTCGACATCCTTCCATCCCCATTTCTAATTCCGAGATCATTCCTACCAACCTAACAGATGTTCGTAATTTATCAACGGAAAATCACGTTGCTTGAAAATACCTGTTGGTGTAGGGATCATCTAACCCGATCAAAACCCTATTTTTCAAGAATATAAACGACTTCAACATTTTCCAGTCTTTTCAAGAATTAAAGCTTTCTGTAAATTTGACCAGATGTAATTTTCGTGTTCCTCTAATCTTCCTAACATGCTAGGATTTGAATAAAAACATAAAAATCAAAGTAAGGGATGATACCTTCTCCTAGCTTATGGATATTAGGTAGCTCGTTTCTTCTCAGCTTCCAAGTTTTTTTTATATGTTGTAAATGACATAGCTTAACTTATTTCAAGGTCTTTATCTTGGTTTTTGCGTGTGTTACTAAATAAATGACGCTGGCTATTTTACTTCAGTTCTTATCTCATCTCTTCACTTTCTTTGTAGCTAAGTTATCGAACTTTAGGATGAAATTATCTCCTAGTTCCATGTACTGCTTATTATAATAATATTATGTAAATTCTATCTTCATTAAGCTCTCGAGATTTTAAGGTTTTAGATTCCAAAGTTCTCGAGTTCTATCAATCTCGAGTCCTCAAAGGTTTCGAAATCACAATGTAAATTGTATAGATATCGTGTACAATAATGCTAATGTTTCGACAATCTTATCATTTCGACATTCACTTATTTCGATATTAGCATTTCAAGCTTTAAGGATTTCGAGATCCAAAGATCTCGAGATTCCTTAGTTCCGAAACCCTCATGCATTAAAATTTCTATCTAGCCCCTTTTTGAAATCTATTCTTACTAATCCATGTTCCTTAGAAGGTGGTGTTAGCACTTAATTATACTAAATTAAAATTCTTTTAGGTTAGCATGCCATGTACTAGAAACCCTAAAATCAATAACTAACCTAATTTCAATTAATTCCTCTACTTGGTTAGTTACCCTAATAGTACCTAACATATAATCACGTTGACGCATAAAAGTCGTAAAACATGTTCCACGAGTCACGTAAGTCGTAATTCGTGATACACATAAGAATTATAAATCATATAGCATGAATCACAGCCATTTATATATGGCTGTAATACATATATCATGTAATTCACATAACACACATAAGCCATGTAAAGTACTAAAATTATAGTATATTTATTACAAAATAAATTGCGTGACATACTTATTCTCCTATAGTCTTAACATCTTTATCTAATTAATCCAACAAGGTTTCTAATTAAATACTTTCCACCATTAATTTTATTGTAAATCCTGTAATTAAATTTTACGGGTATTACGGTGGCAGTGTTGCCTCAGAGACTGGTGCCTTTCCGGTATCTCGTCGGGAAATCTCTATGGCAGCGTGAACTCTCTCCTTAAAGCGTTCTTCGAATTGTGAGCGCAGAGGAGAGAGTAGCTTGAAAGCGAGCTTCCGTCACGAATGGGGTAGAAGCCTCCGAAGTGGAGCCAAGTTGGCGTTCCACTATCACGACGTCAGCAAAGGTAACTGACACCGCCTCAAAGAGGACTTGAAGGACCAGGACGACTAATGTCGCCTGATAACAACCCATGCGCGAGCACCATCTCACTGGGTTGTCTCGTCATCGCTTGAGGTTGCGACGTTGCGAGACTTCCATCCAGTCCTTGAGAAGATTCCAGAAGAATAAGCTCTACGGATGTTGTTACAGACTCAGATTGAACCTGCGAGTCAGATACGTGTGATTCGGGCCGACAGTGGTAGGAATCTGAATCTCGACCTTGATCGATGCTGCTGAGGTGTGCTGCGGCTCATGATGGAGTGATGAAGGGTCCTCAACACTTGGAGTAAGAAACTGAGTCGTGTCTGACATGGCGGCGACGACAGCAGTGTCGACGGGCTCGTTGGATGTGATTGAAGGCGGGGAACCCGTCTGACCAGTTGAACCTCCTCGTCGGACTCCGTAGCTTCAGAGAAGTTGCCGTGTGAGGAGATGGTTGTTGAGGAACGTCCTCACAAGCAGGTGCTGTCTCCTAGGGCGCAGTAGATAGAATCTTAGAAATCACGGCCTCAGTCTCTGACTTGGTCGCCTCTCGAAGTGGACTTGGCCCCATTTCCGCTCCGAGCGGTGCTTCGTGGGTAGGAACTTCCTCAATTGGTTCCTGAAGCACTTCGACAATAATTGGGCCTTCTTCTTCGAGTTCTTGTTGTAGAGCCTCAGTTTCCAACTCTTGTGCCACTTCATCAGTCAGCGTGGCATCTGGATCAGGCATTTGAGCTTCTTGAGTTGGAGGCTCCTGTTCAAGCTCTTGGGCTACTTCATCAATCAATGCAGCCTCAGGACTTGGTTGTTGTTGAGGTCTGACATTGAAATCTGTAGGGGCCCTCTGATCATCTCCTCAGTGAGATGATTCTCCCGACAGTAAAGTCGATATACATCTCTCGTGGGGTCGATGAGACGTAACAACTCGAATGTGATCGGCATCGATGGTTGGTCATGATCAGTGAGTTTGGGGTTATGAAGGAATTTGAGCCGAGGCGGTTGTTAGTTCCACCTGGAGGTAGGTGAGGAATATTCTCATGGAGCTCCATGAGTTGAGCAATGATCACAAAAAATCACCTAGCACATGGTACATTATTCAACTTCTTGTTCTCCTTTTGCCTGATCTGTTATGCAAGATCGTTCCAGATCAGTTGTGCGAAATCGTAATTTCGGAGGCACTTGTTGACAATGCCAAATAATGTCTTCCAAGGGTGAGGGATGCCATTGCTCTTAACTTGGGCAAGTTTGGTGAGCGGCAGTCGGTATTCTTTTTGGAGAAAGTCTCGTACCATCTTAGCATCCGTGGGCATAAGGGTCGTAATTATTGCTGAATGGTAGGTCCAAGACGAGGCCAAAATTTTTTGTTGATGTTGACGTGTCTTGTCCCAAGTACCGTGGTGAAATTATAGGCTCCGTCAATTACGAGAACCTTTATGCGTCCCCAAAATTGTTGAAGGTGTTTCGGCACCGATGAGGTTGCTGTGAGAGCATGCCACAGGGAATGGCCTTGAAGGATGGACACTATTATCTCGTCTAGGCACCGAAAGGTGGTCAGATCGAGCTGGAAGTTGATCTCCTAAGTGTTGAGGTACAAATTGTGATCGTAAATGTGGTTGCATTAGGTAACGATCCATCTGAAGATAAGACATTTAGAAAATTTATTAGTTCAATTTTAATTTTGAATCGAACATTATTATATCAAACTATAATATTTGAACACTTTATTGCATGTTTGATAATGATTAAAATGAAATTTCGTACACATAAGACATGTGGAACGAACGGATGATATGATCTTTAATAAAATTTTTCGAACGGCACATATGTGATGCATAGGAAGTATATAGAAAATTTTCTAAGTGTTTTATGTGCAAATAACACTGTTCAATCCGTTCTTTATGTCGCTCGAGAATTTAAAATCTCCATTCAATTGCCTAAGTGCCGATATTAATATGTCCATTCAATTTTACGATCGAGAAATTTTGTTCACTGAGTTTGCTACAGTGATAAGGACTTAGGAAAATTTCTAACTGTTGAAGTGTTAGACGTGATACTGTAGCCGATAAATTTTACGATCGAGAAAATTTTTTGTGTAAATTTACGAGAAAATTGATTTCCGGCGTAAATTTAAGATCAAGAAATTTTTTGCGTTAAAATTTTTCGTTTTGAAATTTGTCGAGCGAGAAATTATTTTTGATTCTAAGTGAGGTTTTCGCTGCGAATTTTGTCGATGGAGAAAATAGTCAGCAAGAAACAAAGTCAATCGCAGAGAAGATTTTCGAGCGAACAAAATCATTGCCTAGTATTTTACGATCCAGAAATTTGGCATCGACAAATTAATTTTATCGCCGCTAAAATTTTACGACCGAAATAAAATGAAATCGAAAATACTGTTTTCGATGGAAAGTTTTGCGCTCGTAACAAATTGCATCTATTTCATCTACTCTATTCTTTAATTTTTCGCTCGCATAATATCCTAATTAGAATTTGTGATGGTAAGTAATTTTCCTATCTACGTCATCTATCTTAGCGACTAAGTCAAGTTTAGCGATCGAAAATCTTTTTTTTTTTGATAACCGGGGAAAGCCGATGGTGAAACACCGGGGCCGACCCACTACCTGCTAAGAAGGCCGACTAGGTCAATCGCACATGTCTGGGGCCATGTGGGCAGGCTTAGGGAAATGTCGCAGGGATGAGATTCGAACCCAGGACCTCTCCCAACATGACCCTAAGCGCCTCAACTTGACCAGTAGAGCCAAGCCTCATCGGCTGCGATCGAAAATCTTATTCGATGCAAACAGTAACTTAACCAAATCGAAAATCTTATACATGTTTTCACAATTTGCAAAACAGTCGAAAATCTAATCCTAATCAATCGAAGAACCACAATATGTAGATGCAAACGGAGTTTAAATGCTCGCAAATGTCTAAAGAATGTCGATGCTAACTTAAAAAGACGAAAATCTGTTGAAAAATAAAGGATATGAGGGAATTCTGTGTTCGTCTTTTTAAGTTTTTCGCGAAAAGTTCAATCGACACTGTTGAATTCTCGAATGAGGGTTTTTGCGTGATTTACTTTTTCGACTGCAAAAAGCAAAATTGTTTTAGTGGGCAGACAAGACATTGGGTTCGCAAATTAGACAGGCTCATTTCTATTTTTGCTCGAGGAACTGCTATCGAAATACCGTTTAGTCTCAGTTTTTCGATGATAAGTTTCTTATTTTTATCAGATTAACCCCTATTTCACCTAACAACACAAATTAGCTCCCTTAGGAATTAAAATAACTGCAATGAACTCTCTGAGTCTGAATTGTAACGTCTGGCTCCTTTGACGAGATTTGAAACATCTGTAACACTTAGGGCAAAAACGTTAGTGATATTAGATTTAATCAACAACTGTTTTGATCAGGCTTCCCCTTAATTTAAATACGAATGTGATCAACTTCAAATCGTGAAAAATCTTGAAGTCCTCCTCATTGAAGTGCGTTTTAGTGGGAAATTCGATAAAAAATCTGCAACACTTAGAGAAAAACATCAAAAATATTTGAAGCTCAAAGTATGAAATTTGGTAAATGCTCCCCCTCAAATAAAGCGCCTGAGTTGATTTAACAGGCAAACAAATGAAATCAATTTAATTCTCTAGCATATAAATCACAAACGAGCTAAAAGTGGCGCGGTTCATGGTGGGTCTCAAACCTGAAATCTACCGAGATGTTAGCATGGGAGGGATTCAAGTGGAAAGCCATACACACTCAAGTGGAGGAACAGGCGATCGTAGCGGAGCAGCCGGAGGCTCAAATTATGGCAGCACATGAGGCACAAAGGAAGGTGGAAAATCAACAAGGCGGGGGTGACCGATGCCAATTTTTTGGAAAAGGCCCCAACTTCAATTAGGGAAATCATCAGGGACCGCAAAACTGGCGACCAAGACCGAACCAGGGACAAACTAACGTTCTAATTCAACCTCCAAATCCCGCCCCACGATGTCAACAGTGCAGACGCTACCATGTGAGTGCTTGCTTTGGAGCAGGGCCCAACCCAAACCCGATATGCTACCTGAGCGGGAAATCAGGACATTATGCAAGGACCTGTTAGGCAAACCGACTGGAAACAAAGCCCAAACACCAGTGCGACCACCACCAGTTCCAGCACGGGTGTTCACCCTAACGAATGAGGAGGAAGAGTCAAACCCCTCAGTTGTGACGGGTACGTTAAATATCTATAACGTACCTACCTCTGTGCTCATTGACTCTGGAGTCACACATTCGTTTGTGTCGGCTAAATATGTGGCGAATGTGGGAATATCTCCCACCGTACCAATCCTAACATTATCCTAAGTGCCTGACGATGCGATAACTTAAAAGAGATGCGAAAATGCGTATGAAATTTTTCCATTTATAAAATGGAAGTCATCCCTGTACATGACAAAAGAATTACATCTACTTCCTAATTACATTCGTGTCCTAATTAGGGGTGTTCATTATTCGGTATACCGACCGAATAAACCGAAATACCGAAATTTCGGTACAAAACCGAACCGAACAAAAAAATTCGGTTCGGTCTTCGGTTCTTAAAAAAAAATTCGGTAAATTCGGTTCGGTACAAATTTTGAATTTCGGTAAATTCGGTATACCGAATTACCGAAATTTTAAAATTAAAATATATTTTATTATATTAATATTGAAAATAAAATTAAAATTATATTAATATACATATTAATTTAATTTTTACCGATTTTTTTATTATTATTATTTAAATTTCGACCAAATTTACCGAAAAAATTTCGATAAATACCGAATACCGAACCGAGAAACTCGGTTCGGTATTCGGTACCTATTAGGGGTGTACCGAAATTTCGGTACCGAAATTTCGGTTCGGTTCGGTACGGTATGTACCGAACGAACACCCCTAGTCCTAATGACTCATGACGTGTACACATGCACAGCAAATGAACTCCTATGCGCCCGGCCTCACAGGTCGTCATCCACGTACGCACCACCCCCAAAAGACGCTTGGAAGCTTCAAAAGACTGCCTTGCTAACTTTTTCCAAAAGAAAGTTTCTCTCTGTAGCGGTTCTCTCTCTACCAAAAAACCCTAACCACCGTCCCTTCACCTCCCACCACCTCCGACCTTATCACCTGGCCGCTGACCACCTGGCCGATCTGCTGCCAGTCGCCGGCGACCAACGAACCACCCTCCATCGCCGAGATCAGACGGCGATAGAAGGATTTTAATCCTTCAGCGATTTACGTGCTTCTTCTTCCTCGCCACCATCCGTTTCTTCTTCTTCGTCTGATTTCATGGGATCTTCTGCTATGGATGGCAAATGGATTGGGCCACTTCCCGACTATGGGACTATCACTGACTTTGAAGAACGTTTCGACGTGGCTGCCTTTGAGGCATTTGTTGTGCGAGTTCTACGTGGATCAGATGCTCAAAGGACGCCTCCTGTCCCATCAGATTTCGATCTGAATAGAAGTACCCCGCAGTCCCGTTAGGCCATGTCGCACCATCATCACCGGATTCGACGCGTTCTAAACGCTATTGAGCTGCTCCGCGATCCACGACTTCCGACTCGGCCCGTTCGTCGGGGCACGCCACCGCCACGATCTGATTCGGCACCGATCATAGAGGCTGAATCTGTGGACGCGCAGTCATCCATGGCAGCGAATGATGGCCCAGAACATCACGATATCACGACACAGATTGTTAATGGGCTTAGGGTTTCTGGGAATGGGCCACCGGCTGCGCCACCTAACCTCAGCCGTACTCCTACTACGATCGCGTCACATCATGCTTCCATGATGCTTCTTAACGGGCCTAGGGTTTCCGGGACTGAGCCCATGGCTACGCCGACTCAAACCAGCCGTGTTGCACCCAATCCTATGCGACCGCCATCAAAGGAGATGCTGGAAATCATCTTTCGCCGCAATGAGCGTCACCTGCGCGAATGTCACTATCATACACACCACCACATACGCTCGTTGGATGTTTCTTGGGGAAGAAGCCTTACTTTCCGTTTGTTGAATGCTTCTTTCGATCAATCTGGAGGGACCTTATCGAGGTCCGTGCTGCTCCAAATGGCTTCTTCAAATTCCGCTTCGCAAATGCAACGGTGCTGGCAACGGTTCTAGAAGGTGGACCATGGCTCATGCAAGGCCAGCCCATATTCCTCGAAGCATGGCAGGGATGTCCTTTGCAAAGGTTCAGCACTCGAGGTCCCGCTGTGGGTAAAACTTCGTAATATCCCTTCGGAATTTTGGTCCCAGGAAGGTCTGGGGATTGTGACTAGTGTGCTTGGTCAGCCACTGTTTGCGGACGCAATGACAGCTAGGGCGGAAAGGCTTGATTATGCCCGAGTGTGCATCATGAATAAGTTGGCGGATCCATTTATTGACTGCTTTGGCATTCTTTTGCCGCGTGAGGATGGGGTATCCATGGGAGAGGTTGCAATCCGTGTAGAATACGAATGGAAGCCAAAGCAGTGTGTGACATGTGCTTCATTGGCCCAGGGCACTGCGGCGTGTCCTAACACCCAACCCAAGATGCCGCCAGCAACCAAGACGACACATCGGCCTAACTCATGAAAACCGGTTGATGAAATATGCGACGCGAAGCGACTCTTGAGGGACAAAGGTAAAGGTAAGGCGGTGGGCGAATATGCAATAGGCGCTGACACACACGAGAAAGGACTTCCTCGGCAGTCGTAAGCTGAATGCTCGACTAGTAAGGATGCGGCTCGGGTTCTAGGCCGCAACAATCTTGGCCACGAATTGGTGCCTTGGTTGCCCATTGATAGCTATGATGGCCAGACGAAGTCTCCGAATCAGAATTCGTTTGAGGTCTTAGTTGACCTCGATGACGATACCATGCTCTCTAAGGGTCCTACAACAGCCCTTCTTGAGGGTATTCCATGATCCCAGTCGCTTCATGGAACGTGCGTGGTCTAAACAGGTTAGACCACAGGTGGGCGGTGCGGGGGTTGGTGACAAAGCATGGTTTGTTGATGATTGGGCTGCTTGAAACACGGGTCTCTGAGCAACATGCCTCGTCGCTTGCAAACTCGATTAGGACGTGGAGCTGGTTTTATGACTATGACGATGGGCCCGGCTCTCGTATTTGGGTGGGCTGGGATTCTCAATTCCTCGCCGTTACGATTGAGGCATCCAACTCTCAAGCGGTGCACTGTAAGGTGAGTATCTTAGCGGAACATGTGGATTTTTACATTACCTTCGCATATGGCCACAACCTAAGGGCGACCCGCCGAGACCTATGGGCTGATCTCACAGCGATATGAAGTTCACGGGCGGAAATACCATGGGCAGTGATGGGAGATTTTAATGCGATCCTTGAAGGTGTGGAGGCGCGTGGAGGATCACCTGCTGGAGGATACCCTGACATGGCTGCATGTATATTTCATCGGACCTTACAGATTTGCCGCGCCTCGGATTGTTTTAGACATGGTATAATCAGCAAAGTGGCACATCAGGGGTCTGGCGTCGTCTGGACAGGATGGTCGGCAACCCGGTTTGGTTCTCTCGTTTTGGGGACTTGGCGTATCGTTGTGCCACGCCAGCAACATCTGACCATTCCCCCCTCATCCTAGAGGTTGGCCCTCGTACGTGGGCTAAGGGTAACACCTTCCGCTTTGATAACTTCTTGGCCCAGGATCCCCGATTCATCCCTCTGGTGACAGAAATGTGGGATCACCAACTGAGTGGCTACCCCATGTACGCCGTAGTCAAGAAGCTGAAAACCATTAAGAATGCGATGAGAAACCTTCGAGCGACAAGGGTGATCCTAACCGTAATGTCCTGGAGCCGAGGCGATTTCTTGAGGTTGCCCAGGAACTTGCAGTCACCAGTCCTATGGAACCTCACCTATTGCGCCTTGAGAAGAGATGCAGACTCGCGTATGCGAAGGCTGTCAAGCTGGAGCATGCAGCATTAGCGCAGCGAGCAAAGGTGACATGGCTCAAAGACGGGGATCAATGTACGGCCTTTTTCTTTAAAAAGGTCAATCCATTCGGACAACACCTTTAACCCACTCCGCGGTGGCACCCTACATCACAAGGAAACTCAATGCGGCTGATGTGAATGCCATGGTTCAACCGATCACGGATGGGGAAATCAAACATGCGCTTTATTCTATTGGGGACAACAAATCGCCGGGCCCAAATGGATTCTCGGCTGCCTTCTACAAACGCGCATGGGAAATCATAGGCTCGGAAATCACGCATGCCGTTAAGGAGTTCTTCAGAACGGGACATCTTTTGGGGGAACTCAATTGGACGCTGATTACGCTCATCCCTAAAGGTGCTAACCCGCGGATGGTGAAGGATTACAGATCGATATCCTGCTGTAATGTCCTCTACAAGGTCATCTCGAAAGCCACCGCGAACAGACTTCGGGGTGCCTGGGAAATCTGGTCCATCCCACACAAACGGCCTTCATTCCTGGACGACGTATTTCGGACATCCTACTAGCCCAGGAGATCTGCCATGGATATAACAATGTGGGGCTGCCAAAGCGAGTGGCGTTCAAAGTTGACTTGGCGAAGGCGTACAACAAGGTGGAGTGGGATTTTATTCTTGCCACACTTACAGCACTTAACTTCCATCCTACATTTGTCGCCTGGATTCGCTCGTGCCTCACGACGCCTTGCTTTTCCATTAATATCAATGGCCGCCCGGAGGGCTTTTTGAGAGGTCTGTGCGGACTGCGACAGGGTGACCCCATATCACCCTACCTTTTTACACTGGTGATGGAAGTTCTTCATGGTATCATCATGGACCAGATTAGGCAAAGCGCCTGCTTTCGGTACCATTGGATATGTGAGCCCATTTCACTGTTTATGCTTACGTTTGCTGATGATCTACTCTTGTTCTCGCATGCGGACATGGAATCCGTGAAGGTCTTTCAGGACAGCCTTGACCTGGTCGCTTCCGTATCTGGTTTGAGGGCAAATATCACCAAGAGTGAGATGTTTGTTTCAAAGCGTGCTGATCACTTGAAAGGTGCACTTCAGACCATCATGGGTTTTCCTATAGGCTGCCTGCCGGTACGCTACTTGGGGGTCCCGCTCATCACTTCACGGCTTACACTAGCAGATTGTGCACCGCTCTTTCGTTCAATAGACAAGCGCCTAGGCTCATGGACCAACCAATCACTCTCTTATGCTGGGAGGCTCCAGCTGATCAAATCAGTTCTTATGGGACTCCATACCTACTGGGCGGGCGTCTTCTTACTCTCTAAAGGTATTATTCGTAATATTGAAATGCGACTCAGGGCATTCCTGTGGCGAGGAGCTACCGCCAAGGTGGCATGGGCTAATGTCTGTGTCCCACGAGAGGAGGGGGCCTTGGGCTACGCTCTATCGAGACTGACAATAAGGCTTTGCTGATGCGCCTTATCTGGTGCCTTCTGAGTGGCGGCGAGTCCTCTATTTGGGCCAAGTGGATCTGCCAGACACGATTACATAGTACCTCATTATGGACCATCAGACCTACGGCGCGAACTTCGTGGGGCTGGCGAAAGCTGCTTAAGGTACGCCATCATATCCGACCGCTTATCGAACTCCGCATAGGCAATGGAGCTGGTACGCCATTATGGATGGATCCATGGCTGCTCAATGGCCCGTTGGTGGAGCGATTCCCACGAGGACCTATGGTCATGGGCTTACCCCTTGATTCATGGCTGAGCGCGGTAATCGACGAAGCGAGTTGGCATTGGCCAGGCCGGACGACAGTGGAATACTTGGAGATCGGCCCACTCCTTCCCCAAGTTAGACCGGGTGAGGCGAACATGATACGGTGGACAGCTTCGGGCAATGGAATGTTCTCTACTTATTCAGTGCGGGAAAACTTGCGGGTGAAGCTCCCACGGGTGCCATGGTTTACACTCTTTGGTGGCCCGATCTCCATTCCACGACACGAGTTTATACTTTAGCTTGCAATTGGGATAGGTTGGCGACTAGAGATAAGGCATGGGTGGCGGCGGCGGCAAGGACTACCTCGTGCCTTCTGTGTGATGGCCAAACTGCGGAGACGACACACCACTTGTTCTTTGAGTGCCCCTTCTCAAGACGGTGCTTACGGCTGATGCGGGATAGGCTTCGCTTTGGATGGCCACGCCAGGATTGGAATGCGGGAATTTGTTGGGCTGCGCAGCGATGGGGAGGACACCACCTTGTGTGGATGGGCCCACACCACGCCCTTGCCTCGCTGGTCTACCACATCTGGGCGGAGCGTAACAGAAGGTGGCGTGAGGGGAGGCAACGGCCTCCCGAACAGATTGCAGCTGACATAGAGACCCTACTATGCTTGCGGCTATCTACCTTATCTATGAAATATCAGCTTCAGGCGCTTGCGTTGCGGCGTGTTTGGCGCATCGCTTGGTAGAATGGCGGGACCTAGCATTTAGAACTAGCTTTGCGTCGTTGTCTCTTTCTTCTTGATTGTGATCTGGTAGTTTGTAACCAGTTGGTGCTGTGCAATTGCACAGGTTTTCCGGTTTTCCCCATTAATTTTAGTGACCATTACCCCAAAAAAAAAGGCTGCCTTTGCCAGCTAGGCGATCACGTATCGTGTTCGCGTGCACTTACAACAAATGACGTAAGGGATGAGCCTCCGTGGCTCAATAAGTAAAAATTATGCATGAATGCACGTGTCAACCCCCGCGAAGGCAATCCGCGCAGATGCATCTAAGACTCGTACTACTTTCACTCAGGGCCCTCGGCTAATCTTACTATGCACCACAATAGCTCACGTCCATTAAGGACAAATACGACAGTAGTCCACGCCGGATGGCCATACCCTAGGATGCACATTGTTCCCCTAGGTTGCCATATGTACCCGGTCATCCCCGACGGCCGCCGGTCGCTCACTCTGATAGCCCACGCTGAGGTTGCCTACACCAGGGTTCCTTCCTGTGTCGCTTATACCCTCAGGTCGCCCCCTACCGCCACGGGCATTGCCCAATCGTAACACAAACATACATATACGATCCTACCGCCAAAAGGCATTGCCCTAATATTAGATATATATTATAATATATATATTATGTATATATACGGCCCTTTCGCCAACGAGCACTGCCCTAATATATATATATATATATATATATATATATATATATATAAATATATATATATATGTACGACCCTTTTGCCAACGGGTATTGCCCTAATATAAATAAAAATATATATAAATAATATATATTATATATATATATATATATATATTTACGGCCATTTCGCCAACGGGCCTTGCCCAATCGTAACATAAACACATATATGTATATATATATATATATATATATATATATATCCGACGATGCTCAACGCCGCCCTTGTGACATAGTAATTAGCCAAGACTCAACCGCGAGTCGACAATGCCCATACGTCGAGTATATTCGCTTTCAACGGATATATCATATGCACACTCATCTCGCACATCCCCACATATGATCGTACATGCTCGTGAATATGCGACTTAACTAATACCAGGTACACTTACCATACGAAAGCACATCAATTAATTCATATAAATCATGTAATCATCGAGGCACATAGTAACGTAATTTAGGCACGTACAGACAAGTTGTGTGTTGTAGTTGAATTTCCACTTACTTGTCGTCCGTAGATTAATCGATACTGACCCGTCGAATTTCCAAATTCTCGACCTTAGGCAAAAAATATTAATGTCAGTATACTAACTTAATTCATTTGACCATCTAAGTGCTCGAAATTCCTAACTATTGGAGTATTATATTTAACATGGTATTTGAAGGTAAATGTTAATTTAAATTCGTGAAGTGCTTACAATCATTATGGTTCGCGAAAGCTCATGGGTTTGCCAAATTCATTTAGTTTTGCGAAACCCAAGGCATCATATACTTAATTCGCGATTCTATTTAATTCGCCAACCTAGCTCAATTCGCGAAATACTTAACACAAACAAGTTTCTATATCTTAACTTATGGTTCGATTCGCGAAGTCACATTTCGCGGACTCATGCGCGAAACACTTAGGGTTTCGCGAACCCCTTTTCGCGAATTGTCACATTATCTACTGGGTTCGTCAAATTAAAACTTCGCCAAGACTACTATTCCTTTTTCTAATTCGCCAAATTTAGTTCAATTCGCGAAGTTTAGAACATCATGCCTAGTTCGCGAATTGTTCACCTTAGTTCGCCAAGTGCCTAATGGATTCGCCAAACTAGCATATAATTCGTGAAATGAAATGTCTATCTTATGGTTCGCGAACTAGTTCTACCTTCTTATAGTTCGTGAAATATCTCAAGCATGCAATTCGCGAACCTAACTGATTCGCAGAACTGTCATGGCTAGTGAAACCCTTAAGCATTCGCGACTTGTTCTATTCACGAACCAGCCCTACTTCGTCAATTACTTCTTTTCGCGAACCAACCTATTTTGCGCATTGTTTAGACATCTTTTTTTTGGAATAGGTTCCGTGTATATATATAAATGAGAAATGTACAGATGAGTGAGGTATGCCTCACGAATAGACCAGTAACATGCTACTGGCTAACACCACCAAAGACAAGAAATGATTCCAATCCTACCAAGCTACATGCCAGAGGCGTCGTATAGCGGCTCTCTGTAAGTCAAACCCGGGGGGTGTCCCCAGCAGTCGCATGCACACCAGGTTGAGTACGGTCGCAACAAGATTGTCCGGAGTAGTGCTAGTACCCTCCTTCCAGCGCTTGTTACGTGCCTGCCACATATGGTACACCAGTGAAGCTAGGACATGCCGATAAGCAGCCGGTATAAGGTGCTGCCGACGCCATCGCAACGAAGCCTAGACGATGCCCTCTCACCAATCCGTGTATGGCCAGAACCTCCTGATCCTCTGCCTCAGAAGCCGGACATATTGGCGTGAAAACCCACACTAAAAACATAGGTGCTGAACCGACTCGAAGTGGATCGCATCGCAAAGAACACAGGCAGCGGTCCCAGCACGCTGTGCCACCCAAGGCTTATCTCTAGTCGATAACCGATCACGAATGCCCAGCCAAAGGATGAACTCATGCCGAGGAACTCGGAGCGGTCCACCAAATAAAACCGCCTTCGGGACAAGCGGTCGACGATGACGCATCGCCTCCCTGACCAACTTTGCAGTAGGCCGACCATCAGACACTCCATTCCATCGGACCCCATCAGGCAAAGTCGGATGTACCTGTGGAAGGTGGCGACAGAAAGTGGAAGGCAGACATCCTCCCAAGCAACCTTGGCCGAGGTGCCTCCCCATAGAAACTGGCGAAATCGCGACTCCAACGCACGCACAACACCCTTGGGCAGCAAGAACACCCCAGACCAGTAGACGTGTAGCGCTTGCAGTACAGACTTTATCAGCTGCACTTTGCCCGCATAAGACAGGGACTGATTCAGCCATGAACCCAAGCGCCGGCATCAACACGCTGCAGCGGCGGGTCACAGTCACGAATCGAGAGCCTAGAAGCAATCAGTGGCACCCCCAAATAGCGAACAGGTAGACGACCCTCGCGAAAACCCATCAAGGCCAGTAGCTGAGCCTTTAGGCCCTCCGCCCTCCGTGAAAGGTAGAGCTCGCTCTTATCCGGATTCGGATGTAGCCCAGACAGCTCAGAGAAGGTCATCAAAGCATCCTTCAGCACTCCTACAGAAACGGCATCCGCATGGCAAAACAGTAGGAGATCGCCGCAAAAACCAACATGGGAAGTGATGTAGACTCGCAGCGCAAATGGTAGCGAAATCTGGGCTCCGCCTGTATGCGAGTCTCGACAAGGCCCTGAAGGACCTCCATGACAAGCGTGAAAAGATAGGGCGAAATAGGATCGCCCTGCCGTATACCTCTCTTGCCAGCGAAAGATCCCGTCGAAGAACCATTAAGGTTGATGGAGAAGGTTGGCGTCGTCAAGCAGCTCCGTATCCATCCGATAAACGTCGGGTGAAATCCCATAGCCTGAAGCATTGCCAACAAGAAAGTCCACTCCACCTTGTCATATGCCTTAGCCAAGTCTACCTTGAGCATAGCTCGAGGCGGGCAACCCTTACTCGTATAGCCTAGGCAAAGTTCCTGTGCCAAAAGGATGTTGTCATGATGCGCCTTCCAGGGACAAAGGCCGTCTGTGACGCATGCACGAGACCTCCAAGCGTTGGCTTCAGCCGATTTGCCAGAATCTTCGACACGACCTTATAAAGGACGTTGCAGCATGAGATTGGCCGAAAGTCCGACGGCCGCCTAGGCGACTCGCACTTAGGTATAAGTGTGATAAGCGTACTATTAAGGCCCTTTAGAAGGCGGCCAGTAGAAAAGAAATCCCATGCCGCCCTGATCAAGTCCGGCCCCACTATCTCACGATGTTTTGAAAAAAGCAGCCGTAAAGCCATCCGGACCAGGCGCCTTTTCATCCCACATAGAAAATAGCCCTGCCTCACCTCCACACCTTCAACTGGGCGGATCTTCTCCTGTGCCACCGCTGGGGAAAGGGTGCGCTTGACGGCTCCCTGCACCTCAGCTAGCTCGACAGGCGTAGACCTCGATGACTAGCCAAGTAAGCCCTGATAGAACCCCAAAAGCTCCACCTCCACCACCTCTGGCGTATCCAGAAGGTCACCAGTTGGGCTCTCCAGCGAAACGATACGATTAGTCGCTCGGAGCATAGCGACTCTCCTGAAGAAATATGACGAACACTGATCATCATCTTTGAGCCAAGCATTTGCCCTCTGGGACACCGATGTATGCTCAATCTCAACAGCCAGCATAAAGAAGTCGACAATGCCGCTCAAGGTCGTGAAACTGCCCTTCGAGGGGATATCTCGCAGCGAATCCTGTACAGTCCCTAGAAAGCGTTGCGCGTCAGCAACATTAGCAGCTAGATCCCCTGTGTTACGGCGCATCTGCGAAAATATAGGCTTAAGTAGCTTCAGCCTCTGAACCAGAACAAACATAGGGAACCCCGCCATAGGAATACCCCGTATGCGTTGTACATGATCCAAGAAATCCCGCTCCTTAGTAAGGAAGTTTTCAAAGCGAAAACTAGGGCGTCGTGCCCCGTACCGCCTCCCCCAATGACTAAGGTGAATGGTCCGATGTGGCAGGAAGCTCGCAGCGAAAGCACGAGTTCGGATGTCTGGCAAACCACTGCGGGTTGCCAAGCATGCGATCCAATCTACACCAAATACCCGCGAGTCGCCTACCTATGCTGATTATACCAAGTGAACTCCTGTCCCGTAGAAGGAATAGGAAGGAGATCAGATCCTACGAGACAATTCCTAAAGTCCAAAATATCCCGCATTTGCGGTGTGCCCCCACGGCCCTCACCCGCATGCAGGATGGTGT